>LQHA01000006.1:0-41017 GCA_001567625.1 Acanthamoeba polyphaga | reverse complement strand
CGGCGGCCAGGCGCGTGCGGGGACGGGTGAGGGGGCAGGTACCCATGAAGGCGCAGCCTCGTATAGTACTTGAAGATCCATACGAGGCCCTCGACGAGCTGTCGATCAGGGAGGCCAGCGAAGGAGACGACGACGAAGTCGAAGAAGCCGGAGAAGCCGGAGAGGCGAAAGAGAAGGACGAGCCGGATGAAGACGAAGCGAGAGAAAACGGAGACGACGAAGAGGCCGATGTCGTGGTGGAGAAGATGGAAGGCGCAGCTGACGGTGAACTTGTTGTCGATGGCGATGGCGATGAAGAAGACGATGACGACGATGGCGAAGGTGCGGGGATGTTCATCTTGTGCAGGTAGTAGTTGCGGCGCCACAGCTGCAGATCGACCTCGAGCTTCCTGCTGGCGGGGCTCTCTGTGACGGCCGCCTGGGCCTCCTCGGCGTCGCCGGATGACGAGAGGAGGGCCGCTATCTGTGCGCCGGTGGCCGATGGCGGCAGGGACTTGAGGGAGCGCAGCAGCACATCGCTTTCCAGCTCGGCCTCGGCTTCGCGGTCCAGCTCCTGGAACAGCCGGCGCTCCTCGTCGGTCAGCGGCCGGTGGTGCTCCTCGGCGGCCCTGCCAGGTGTCTGCACGCCTGCGCCGATACCAACAGCAACATACGTCAGCACCCACCTTAAGGCCGCTTCGCCGTTGCCCACGCGCGTACCTCTCGGCGCCTGCGGCTGACGGCCTCGCCGGCCGCGCCTGCGATTGACGCGCTTGAGCTTGGAGAGGTCGGTGGTGGCCAGGGGCAAACCGTAGAGCGCCAGGTGGCTCACTTTCGTGTGGTCCTCGCTCCCCTGGTTGCTCTCAATGAACACCTGGCCCGCGCGTGTGCACGTTAGGTCCAAATCGCACACCGCACACCACAGTAGTAGGGGGAGATAAGGGGCGGGTACGGTGAGGTGCGTGAGTGTGCGGAACTTGGTGGCCTTGAGTACGTGGGCCTTGGACCCGACGGGTTCGTCGTCCTCCTGCTCCGCGGCGTCGTTCACCTGCTGCTCCTCGAACTCGAACTCTTGATCGGGCGCCTCATCCGACACGTCGTCAAAGGTCATGTTCTAATAGGAGAGACGCCGCGAGCACAGCACTTCAGCAGATGCGACGGGACGCGATACACACCGCGGAGGGAGGGGACGTAGGCGGGGGCGTACGGGCTTGTTGACGAAGAGCTTGACGTTGCGCGGGGCCGACTGGTTCGGCCCGAGCACTTCGATCGATTGGAGCTTCACGCGTTCTTTGAACCTGGAGAACACAGAAGGAGAGCTACTCAGCAGGACCGCGACAGCTATGCAGTGCGGCGACAAGGGGTGTTCCACGTACGCGATTTTGATGAGCAGCTGCTCGTCGCTGTCGCTCGACAACACATCGACGCGGGCGGCGGTGGCGGCCTCCTCACCAGCCCCGCCCAGCACGGCCTTGAGCGCCTCTGATTCCCGGGCGTTGAGGCACTCCGACTGCCCGAAGTCAACGAACTCCCCGAGGTCGATCTGCAGCCGACCACCACCACATTCACCTGTCAGCAGACAAAAGCGAAAGCGAACTGGCGCAGCGCACCAGTTGTGGCGTGCCGCCGGGGGCCGGCTTGGCGGCGGGCGTGCTTGACGAAGCGCGGGCCACAGCCGACAGTTGAGCGGCGGTCCGCTCTTCCTCCTTCTGTCGCTTGCGCAGGAGGCCGAACAGGCGCCTCTTGCGGTTGCCCTTCTTCCTCCTGTAGTCCCGAATCCTCTGCGTGCATCGATGTGAAGCCCAGATGCTCGGTTACTATGAAATGAGAGCGAAAAGCGACTGAAGGGGGTCGAACCTGGGCGACCCGCCTGTTGAGGATCTCTTCCTCCTTGCCGGCCAGCTTGGCCAGGAAGGCCTCGAGGCGGTCGAAGTGGATCAGCATTCGCTCCCGCGGCTCTTCGTCTTCGTCTTCGCTTTCGTTTTCGCTCTCTTTGTCCATAGCCTCGCCTTCCTTCGTGGCCTCGGCTCGACGAAGCAATCGCGTGTCCGTAATGTACCCGTCGAGTGTAGGCAGGACGTCCTTGTACAGCCCGAAAAAGTAGTTCAACGCGCCCTACGCACGCGCACGAGACTTGCGTTACGATTGAGGGAGTAGGGGGAAGGAAGGCACTGCTGGCGTACCTCTCCGATCTCGAGGGTGGGGAGGTGGGGCAGGAAGTCGTTGCCGCACAGGAAGAGCATGAGGATGAAGTCGTCGATGATGCGCTCCAGATCGTAGGCGAAGGTGAGCTTGCCCCGCAAGTCGAGGAATTCGTCCTTGATGAACTGACGCAGCACGGGGATGTCCAAAAGCTGAAAGATCTCCTCCGGCTTCCCCTGTGTGGCAGACAGCCCATACATATTGCGTCTCTCAGCTCGAACGACCGGTGCGCGATATTTGCACCATCGCACGACACGCATGCGGCACGCACGACGCACACACACACGCACACACACACACACACACACGCACACACACGCACACACACGCACGACGCACACACACACACACACACACACACACACACACACACACAACGGGATGAAGTGGTGTACGAATCGCTTTCTTCCTCGGCCTCGCCTGGTTCGTGGTCCCGTGTTGACGTACTCGCGGAAGATCGTGAACCGTGGTTCGTGCGTCGCGAGGCCCAGCATGATCAAATCGGCGTCCTATGCGCCCATCGTGACTGGTCAGCCCGGGACGAGAACTCGCTCGGAAAGGAGTTCGGTGGGTGCTCGTACCAGTCCGTAGAGCGAGTGCAGCTCGTTGGGCGCGTAGTCGGGGTAGGATGCGCGGCGCTCGCGGATGAAGTCCATGATCTTGTGCTCCCCTTCGCCCGGCACCTAGCACGTCGTGCAATAAGTTTTGATCCCAATCATCGGGCCTCTGTGCAGGCTTGGGGGCAACATGGTCGACCAGGTGGGTAACCGGCAGCGAGCAGTGGCAGATTGGTACCTCGGAGCCGGAGAAAATGACGGTGCAGGCCTGCCAGACGTGGTCGTGCTCCATCTTGAGGCGGATGAAGTACTGGAAGTGCTGCGAGAGGCGGGCCATGAAGGCCGTGCCCGGGGTGATGCTGATGGCGTCCAGTTCGCCCTCCTTCTCCTTGCCCTTGTAACACACCCAGCAATTGGTGAGACCACAGCGCACAAGATCACTCCAGATCGCGCAACCACGCACGCGCGCCTGGGGTGTTGGTTACCGGTTGCTGCTGGTTGGAGTCAACTACGTTGGGCGTGGGCGGGCGGGCGTGGCGGCACATGGAGCACTCGGCTTCTGCGGCGTCGTTGATGTAGGTGCATCGAGGGCACTGCCACTCCAGCACTAGCCCAGTGGCGTCCGACGAGGTCGTCGGGGCAGCCGTTGGTGCCGGGCTGGTGGTCTCGGCCTCGGCCTCCTCCTCCTCCGCCTCGTCGACTGCGGCAGCTGCACCGGCGTCACCGGCTGCAGCGGCCCTCTCATTGGCCTTCTTGGCATACGAGCGCCACCTCCTCTGCCGCTGCTGGTTCTGCTTCGCCCTCGGCGCCACGCCTGCACGCAAGGCACCAAGTTCATGAGTCTATCATCGCACGCGCACGCACCGCACACGGCCACGCACTGCCGCACGCGCGCACATGGTCATGAGGCAGGGGCCAGCGCACCGTCGACGGCCATGTAGAGGTACTTCTTGGGGCGGACGATGTCCACCAGGGCCTCGATGTACTGGAAGGTGGCCACGATGAGCTCCTCCTCGCTGTTGGCGCCCTGCCGGCACTGGTGCACGACCCCGTTCATGTCCAGGTACAGGTTGTCTGCCAGCAACCCAGCAGGCATTAACATTAAACGCATTGAAAAGATGAAAGTTAGCAAGATGCACAGCCAGCCAGGTACCGACGTCAACGATGGAGTCGCGAGTCACTGGATGAATCATTTGCGGGCATTTCTGCGCCAGCCAGGCAAAGAACTTGGGCACTCCCATCTCGTGTGCCAAGCCTTGTTCTGCTTCGGTGATCAATAGACTCATAATAAGAATATTTTTTTATTTCTATTTATTTCTTTCTCACATGAGTGCACCCAGCAAATGGAAGCACGAGTGCATACGGCACTCGGACGACGTGCGTGAGTATCGGCTCACCAACGTGGATCCACCACTCAATCGATTTGACCACCTCCTAATCGTTGGTCTTGGTCTCAATCTTGGCCTCCTTTTCGTACCCCCCCCCCCAAACCACTCTTCTTTCCTACTCCCCTCGGGCGTGAGCTCACGCATAGTTCGTTATGGCGACCCACGGCCCTGCAGCAGGGAAGTGACCTGGCATTCCTGCACTACGCGGCCTTGCTGCTGGTCCCTCTCGTGTCACTGCGACTGTGGTGGGCCTGGCAATCAGTGCAAGAAGGTACCGATGCCACCCGCCCTCGTTTGTTGCGACCCCCAGGGTGCCTCTGTGCCAGAGCCAGCTGTGGTGGATTGTCGTGGTCGAGTACGCCAGCGATGGCTCTGACACCGGTGATGTCGAACGGGGCAGAGTCGCTGCTGGTGATGCGAAATCTGGGAGTGCAGGTGGGCACCCGCTACTACAGCGGGCGGGAGCGGAAGGTGTTCATCGAGCGTCAGCGGATCGAGTCCGTCATCATCAACGAGGGCATCCAGACGTGGGCGATCTTCTACTACATGGCCATCCTGGTCAAGGGCCAGGAGCGGATGGTCCTCCCCTTTGAGGTACCTTTAAACCCTTCTCCGCGCACACAGTTGGTCCGCTGACGATGCTCTGGTTGTGCATGGCTTGCGTCCAGCACGTGTTCCCGCGCTTGCACGTGATCCTGCCCGTCTACAAGGCCACCCGCGCACTCCTCTTCGGCGAGCCCTCGGAGGACGAAGACGAGGGCAACAACCATTACCAGCACTAGGTCTCTAGTTCTCACCCCTCGTGTACATACTCCTTTCAGAACAACAGCTTATTTATTCAAAACAAAAGCAACAGTAAGCATCTACACCTTCCCTGCGTGTGCGGTGGTGCGTGTGTGCGGGGGCGAAAACGAAAACGAAAAATCGTGGCTTGGGAAATTGAGGGAAATGGGGAAGGCGAGTTGTTCGGGAGCGGCGAGAGAGAACTACAGGAGAAGATGATGAGCGAAGAGGGCGGTGGTGCAAGGGGCCAGGGAGGGGGGCCAGTGGACATTGAGCACGATTTCTTCAACAAGAGCACGTCCCTCATCGTCACCCACGGCGAGCGGCGCAAGGACTACTTTGCTGACCCAGCCCCGCCGGCCGAAGACGACGGCGAAGCGGAGGGCGAGACCTCCCTGCTCCCACCTCTCGACCCGCCCGCGGACGGCGCCTCATCGTTTGCCGGGGCCGTGTTCAACCTCGCCAACAGCACCATCGGTGCCGGTGCTCTCGGTAACTCCCCGCGTCTTTGTTTAATCGATTTTATATATTAAATGAATAATAAATAAATAAATAAATATAAACAGCAGCAATATTTATACGAATTGTTGATATTTATATTTATTTATTTATTTGCGTACCTAGGTCTGCCGTTGGTGATGAAGAGCTGCGGCATCGTGCTGGGCACCATCTTCTTGGCCTTCTTTGCCTACCTCTCCGACTACTCCCTCTCCCTCCTCCACAAGAGCTCCCAAATGCTCATCGAGAACCGAAAAGACCAGAAGTGCGGCATTCTCCGTGGGCGCGTGCGGCGTGGTGCGTGGCTAAACAGAACTCTGACGGATGCGCGGTCGGCGGGTGGTGCAGGTACATCCGAACGAGAAACTATGAGGACATTGCGGAGGCCCTCTACGGACACTGGCTGGCCGTCGTCGTGAAGCTGTTCATCATCCTCGTCAATTTTGGCGCCTGTATCTCCTACCTCATCATCATCGGCGACCTCCTCACCTCTTCCATCGGCGAACGAATCAAAGGCACGCGGCGATGAGCGCATGGTGGTGCGTGCGTGGTGCATGCACGCCGACACTTACATTCGGCCCCTTTTTTTCCTCTTATCAGGAACCGATGAGTTCATGTGGGAGTACTTCTACATCGAGCGGGTGTTCATTGTGGCCTTCATCGCGATCTTCATCCTCTTCCCGCTCTCCATCACCGAGAAGATGCAGTCGCTGCGCTTCATCTCCCTCATCTCCATATTCAGCATTCTTGGCTTCATCGGCGTAGTGGTTGTGTACTACTTCGCGGGCGACATCGAACAGTATCAGGAGGGCTCCATCACCCTCTTCAACTTCGACTTATCCATCTTCAGCGTACTCTCCACCTGCACCTTTGCCTTTGCCTGCCACACCAGCCTTCTGCCGGTTTCCAAAGGTACGCAACGCTCCAGCGCACGTCGTCACCACCATACGTCCATCGCTGCGCACCAGCTTGCTTATCCGTTTGCAGACTTCCAGGATCCGAGCGGGATGCAGAACTCGATACACGCGTCTGTCACGCTCTCCTACACCACCTATTCTGTGATCGCGTTCTTCGGCTACATCTCCTTCTACGAAAACACCAAAGGTAGTCGCTTGCCCCTGTCCACGCAATCAGTCAGTTGATTGATGGTCCCGCTGTGACACTGACGATGGCATTGGCACAGGTAACATTTTGCTGAGCTATCCCGAGGACGACATCTTCATCGACATCATCAAGGTGCTTGTGGCCATCTCCATCATCCTCACCTTTCCCACCGTCCTTTTCCCAAGCCGCGTGTCTCTCGTACGCATCACCCCCAATCTCTCCCAAGCAAAACTATTCCTCTCTTCGCTCACGCTCACTCCGTGCTGCCCGTCAATCAGGACAACATCATATTCCCCGACAAGGACATTGCGCCTCACCCCTGGTACGTTTGGTACTCAGTGCACGGTCTTGAGTGAGTGGCTCCAATCACACCAACACACCACTCCAGGCTGCAGTACTTCATCGGGAAGGACCGACTGCGCACGATGATTGCCACGGCCATGCTCATCGTTCCCGCCTACATACTCTCTATTACGCTCCCCGGCGTCACCATCGTCTTCAGCTTGACCGGTACGCTACGCAACAATTGCTCGTTCCCTATGTTTCCCTTTGCTCATCAGTTTTCATACGGTTCGCAGGGAGTACGGCTTCAACGTGTTGCTCGTACCTCTTCCCGGGCTGGTTCTACCTCAAGCTGTCGGAGCGAAGCTGGAAGGATCCCCGCTCGTGGCCAGTGATCCTGCTGCTCGTCTTCGGCCTCATTTTTGGCACCATCTCCACCGTTATCATCATCCTCGATCTCTTCATCGAAGTACCCTAAAGAGCATTCTCCCAACCTCACTTTCTTTTTGACCATCATGATCGTCTTAACCGACCTCACCAAAATGTTGTTATTATCAAAAAGACTTGGCAACTTGGCTAGTGGCGAGAAAAAAACATAAGAGTATTGGAGGAGAAGGGTATCGATCCCTTTACCTCTCGCATGCTAAGCGAGCGCTCTACCATCTGAGCTACACCCCCGGTACAGGTGAATGTGATCCCGTCCTGGTACAGGTACGTGGTAGGCATCTCACCCGCAGCCAGTGTGCTGTTTGCGCCGTGTCGGCCTTGTGCGTGACAATGGAGGGTATGGAGTGGTCAGAAATCGTCAAGGAGAAGAAGATCTGGGAAGAAGACTATGCGGCCCGGCGGGAGGAACTGGATGCCAAGTGGGCCAACGAGAAGGCAGAAGAGGGGGAGTGGAGACGCCTAAATCGCACAGACAAGGAGCGATTTCTTGAGGACTTCTCATTCGATGTCAATGGGCGCACCTTGCACCTCGAGCAAAGCATTGCCAACTCCCCCGCCTCTCTGGGCCTCACAGTGTGGGACGCGGTACCTTCCCCACCTTTGACCAAGGTGTTTTCGAGACGGCTCCATGTCACGTCCACTTCTGACTGTGAGCCACGACGTGCAGAGCTTGGTGCTCACCTCGTACCTGGAGACCAAGCACAAGGAGGGTGCGTTCCGCCGGGGCACCAAGGCCATGGAGTTTGGCAGCGGGTGCGGCGTGGTGGGCATCGCGGCCGCTACGCTGGGCGCTACGGTGACCGTCACCGACTGCCAGTGGGTGATCCCCTTGACGCTCATCAACGTGGAGAAGAACAGAGAAGCCATCACCGCCGCTGGAGGCTCCGTCACCTGCAGGGAGCTCTTCTGGTAATCACTCGCAAGCCATTCAGGCGTGTGCCTGTGTGATGACGACTCATTCGCTTACACCGGCCACGTCTGAAATGTGTTCAGGGGCCGCGAGAGCGACTGGGAGGGCTTGCCCGGGACCTTCGATTGCCTGATCGCAGCGGACTGCGTGTACACTGATACGTGCGTCCCGGAGCTGCTGCGCACGATGTACGCCATCGCCACGGAAGACACCCAGGTCATCGTCGCCTTCCAGGAACACAACCCCGACGCAGCGCGGGCCTTCTGGGCGCTTGTCGAGGACTACTTCACCTTCCAGCGGGTACCTATGCACCGGAGAAGGGGACCACTACACAATGCAACACTCTAATGGCCGTGCACGTGTGGCCTTCATACCACAGGTGCCACTGCAGCACATCGACGCGCGGTACCGGGAGTCGGGCATCAACCTCCTGGAGATGAAGAAGCGGCCTCCCTTGTAAATCAGACGTTGTAGCATGCTCTCCCGTATTGTGATAGTTGATGGTGATACACACTCAGTCTCCTCTCTGAGACAGTCCCTTGAAGGTAAACAAAACACGAACCACTAGTCCCTCCACCTACTCTCTCTCTCTCTCTCTCTCTCCGTCTCTCTGTATCCGGTCTGGCCTAGTCCTGCGCAGGGAAGGTTCCGCGCCACTCGACGTGGGTGGCGAGCACGCTGGAGAGGCAGGCGTGGATGGTCTTGGCCGGTACGTTGGTAAAGGTCAGCTTCGTCGTGCCGCCCCACTCGTGGAAGTCCAGTAGGAGCACGTGGGCCGCAGTGGTGGACTCGAGGATCTTGTGGAGCTTCCGGATGCTCCTCGACCACTCGACCTGTCCGGTGCTCATGTTTTCCAACTTCAGGTCCGTGAGCGTGATGTTCAGACGCATTGGCGTCTCCGTGTCGTTGGCCTGCCCATCATCATCGTCATCACGTGGTGCGCGAGAGACAAAAAGGCGATGTCAGATCACTGATCGTATACGAGAAGGTGGTGGCAGAGAGAGACAGATTTGCCAAACAACTCCGTACCTTGCAGTCGTAGCCGACGCCGTTGGCGCGCTTGGCCGGGTTGGCGTACTCGATGTGGGTGCGGAGGGCGCTCACCCAGGCGGCCTTATGCGCGGGTGACTCGGCCTCGAGGACCCACTCCTTCTGGCCGCTGCGGATGCGGAAGCGCTTGGAGACGTGGCCTGCGTTCCTGGCGTCGCCCACCATCTTGGCGTCAACCAGGCAGCCGCCGCGCATGGACATCTTGCCCTTGGGCTTGTAGTTGACCCGGTCGCGGATGCTGGAGGGCGGGGTCTCGGTGTAGAGGTTGAGGAACGGGTACTCGAGCTGGAAGTAGCCGCGCTTCCACCGGTTGAAGAACACGCCCTCGCTCAGCCAGCCCAGCCAGCCCTCCAGCAGCTTGGGCTCGAGCAGCGTTTCGCGGTTGATCGACTGCGAGCGCCGCATGCGGGTCACCTTTTGGCCCTCCTCCTCCACCTCCTCCTCGGACGAGAAGTCGTTGTCGTCGGTAAGCTCGTCTTCCAATGCTACTCGCTTGCCCGCGCGCTTATCTAGCTGGAGGTCCGATGTGGTCCTGTTCAGGCGGGCGAGCCGGTCACCGTTGTCCCGCCCGCTCTTCACCACTGTAAGCTCGTGCGAGCTGCGGGACATGGCGTTTCTGTCTTCACCGTAATCATCAACTCGGCGATGGTCCCTGTGGGACTGGCTTCCGCTTTCATGGTAGTTCCTCTCGCGAACCCGATCGCCCTGCCTCGAGGAGTGGTCCCTGTGGTGACGCCCGGCGCTCCTTTCATGGCGATCCTTCTCCCTCTCCTTTCCGCTTCGATGAGTCCTGTCTCGATCGCGGTCCCTCCCCTCGGCCCGGCTCCTGTCGCTCTCCCTGTCCCGGGGGCGGTCCCTGCTCGACAAGGGCCGGTGGGAGTCGCTGTTGTCCCTTGTCGAGCGTGCGCTCCTCGCCCCCCTGCGTTCGTATCCCCCCTGGTTGGGCTTCCTCTCCAGTTCTTCATCGCTCATCACCCGCTTCAGCTCCAGCCTGGGCTTTGTGACCTTCGAAGAACCCGAGCGAGACATGCCTCCACGAACAAGACCTTGCACTCCACTGGTGCGCGTTGTGGCTTGACCGTGGTTTTGTATGGTCTGTTGCTTTGGTGAAAAGGCCATGTCGCTTTTCGGATTGTTCGCCAAAAAGGCGATTTCATTGCAACGCGTGATCAACTTGAATGGTAAAGTGATGCGGCTGGTTTTTGGTAGTTACAACGCTGAGTTCATCCGGATGAGGCGCATGACCTCGGCACTTGCAACACTTGCATCACCATTCACCACTCGGCGGGGAAGATCCCCTTCCACTCCGCGTGTGTGCTCACGATGCCGGCAACGCAGGCACCAACGACCTGGGCGGTCACGTTGGTGAAGCTCAGCTTCGTCGTGCCTCCGTAGGCGTGGAAGTCGAGATAGAGCTCTGATGGCTGGGCCGGAGGGCGCTGCATTGTCCGCAGCTGCCAGTAGGGTCGCGTCCACGAGGTCTTGCCGGTCTTCAGATTCACCAACGTCAGGCGCTTCAGCGAGATGTTCAGACACATCGGAGTGTCCTCGTCGTCGTTGGCCTGTGCGCCGCTCAAAGAGTCAATAACACCTCGGGGCGTCATTGGCGCAATCGAGGTGCGGCGTACCCTGCAGTTGTAGTTGACACCGTTGGGCGACTTGGCCGGGTTGGCATACTCGATGTGCGTGCGGAGAGCGTCGGCCCAGGCGGCCTTGCGGATGGGCGACTCCGCCTCGAGCACCCACTCTTTGCCGTTGCCCTTGACCCGAAGGCGGGTGTCGGCTCGTTCGGCGTGCTTCTTGTCGCCCACCAGGTTCGAGTTGAGCAGGCAACTGCCGCGCATCGAGATCTTGCCCTTGGGCTTCACTGCGGCCCGCTCCTTGCTGCCCTCCGGCAGCTCCTCGTGGTAGAAGTTGAGGAACGGGTACTCGAGGTGGAAGTAGTACCGCCTCCACCTCTTGAACAGTATGCCGTCGCTCAGCCACCCCATCCAGCCCTCCATGGACATGGGCGCCTCGATCTGGTTGCGGTTGAACACGGACTGCGCGTGGTGCTGGCGGGTGCCCCTTCCACCGCCTTCCTCGGGCTCGCCGTCGCCACCGATCCCTGGCTTTGGGCCTCGGTCGGATATGGACCTCGACCGGCGGCTCAGGCGTCGTGAAGCTTCCTCTTCTTCCTCCCGCTCGCTATGATCCAGCCGATGTCGATCTGTATGTCGCCCCTGGGCTCTGTCCCGGTCCCGCTCGCTGTGATGCGCCGAGGTCGAGCCTCGCTCCCTGCCGCGGGACGAGTCTCCCCGTCTCTCGCTGCGCCGGTCGCCCTTCTTGTCTCCATCTCGTTCTCGCCGGTCCTCTACCCGCGCGGAGGTGCGGTGAGCCGTCTCCGGGAGGACCGACCACCACTCCTCCTGTCCGGCGACTTGCGCTCCTCATCGCTGCCGTGTTCGTCGTCCATATCTACTCCGCACAGAGGCAGATCAGTTCAAGAGGGGCGCCTCGAGGCTTGTTGTTGCGCGAACCGTCAGAGAAAAAGAAAAAGGAGCGAGTTTCTTGAAAAGGGGAACTCCACCTTCTTGTTCCGTTGCGCAACCCGTCTCCACGCCGTGGTCCCGGCGTGGTCCATTATCCGCAGGGGGAGAAGAACCGAAACAACGAGATGCACTAGGAGCTCTCCCTCGAGGCGCACCAGTGGTCGTGTTTGAAAATCAAAACCACAAAGTCAAGCCCACGTCACGCTTCCTGTCGACCCTGCACGAGCTTGTTGCGTCGGGCGGGGCCAAGGCGGTAACCAGCGCAATTTGGTGGCTTGTCACTCGCCGTCAGGGACCCCAGCGAATGGCGGGTTGAGTCTCCCGAAGCGGCTCCAAGACTTTCGGCCCCTGGCTCCTCTCTTCTTCTTCACTCCTCACTCCCACCTTCCGCCCAGCAGTCCTCAGCTCAGTAGTAGTAGTCACACAACAACATGGCGGAACAGACCAGTGCTGGCGATAAGACCTGGGTTGATGTCCAGAAGAAGGTGCGCACCACTGACCACCGCGTTCATTCTTTTTTTGATTCGATTTTTTTTTCGGTTTCGATTTTTGTAGAACGAATGCACTGCAGCCGTCATTCCATTAATCAATTAATTGACAACGTCATGATTGTGTACGTTGACAGGCCTTCACCCGCTGGGCCAACCAGTTCCTCTCGGAGAGACGCCTGAAGATCGAGAGCATCGAGACCGATCTGGCTACTGGTATCAACCTGTGCAACCTGCTCGAGATCATCTCGTCCAAGTCGCTCGGCAAGTACAACCACAAGCCCACCATGCGTTACCACTACCTCGAGAACAACGGCCGCGCCGTCAAGTTCATCAAGGACGAGGGCCTCCAGCTCGTCGGTATCGGTCCCGAGGGTACGTTCACACTACTCGCCGCCGGCTCTCTACACGCTCTTCTTGCCATCGTACGATTCACGTCTAATTTCAATACTTTTGGTTCTACTCGAATGAACAACAAACAGATATCGTCGATGGCAAGCTAAAGCTTATCCTGGGTCTCATCTGGACGCTCATTCTGCGTTACCAGATCAACATGATCGGCGAGGGTTCGCCCAAGTGGGAGCTCCTCCAGTGGGTCAACAAGCAGATCGCCCCCTACAACGTTGACAAGCCCGTCGTCAACTTCACCACCAAGTACGTCCTGGGAGCACTTCTCCTGCCCTCGTGTTGCTTTATTATCGCCTCTCTTAATATCCGTTAATTAACTGAGTATTTATTTTATAATTAACTAAATATGCATAAATAATATTTAATTAATATTAACGCTTGAACCCCAACAACCAACAGCTGGTCGGACGGTAAGGTGCTCAGCGCTCTGGCTGACTCGCTCCAGCCGGGCGTGCTCACCCCGACCGACATGTCGGCCCTGTCCGGCGACGCCCTGCAGGATCTCGAGAAGGCCATGCAGACCGCGCTCGACAACTACAACATCGCCAGGCTCATCGACCCCGAGGACATGGTCAACTGCCCCGACGAGCTGTCGATGATGACCTACGTCTCGGCCTTCCGCAACTACCTCAGCGAGGAGGAGCAGAGGCGCCGCGAGGAGCTGGCCCGCAAGAAGAGGACCGCCGACCCCTCCAACTGCTACGCGTACGCCCCGGCCTCGAGGGCGCTGACACCTTCCAGCCGGCCCACTTCACCATCGTGGCCAAGAACTACTTCGACGAGGAGCTGCCCACCGGCGGCGACCAGTTCGAGGTGACCATCGCTGGCCCCGACAGCAACGTGCACCCCACCGTCACCGACAACGGCGACGGCAAGTACCCGGCCCAGTACACCGTGGCCAAGCCCGGCGACTACACCATCACCATCAAGCTCCGCGATGAGCCCATCAAGGGTTCGCCCTACCACGTGCACGTCGACGGTCCCAACGCCGGCCACTCGGTCGCCTCCGGCCCCGGTGTCGAGGGCGCCCAGACCAAGAAGCCCGCCAACTTCCGCATCACCTCGTTCAACGACAAGGGCCAGCAGGTCAAGTCCGGTGGCGACAAGTACCAGGTCCAGGTCCAGGGTCCCGAGGACGTGGCTGACCCCAGCCTCACCGACAACAACGACGGTACCTTCGACGGTGCCTACCAGGTGTCCACCCCCGGCCACTACTTCGTCAACATCACGCTCGACGACGAGCCCATCAAGGGCAGCCCCTACAAGGTGCTCATCGAGGGCGCCCGCGCCGGCAACTCGTACGCCGAGGGTCCCGGCCTCGAGGGTGGTCAGGCCACCAAGCCCAGCGTGTTCACCATCCACGCCTACGACCCCGAGGGCCAGAAGTGCACCGACGGTGGCGACCCCTTCAAGGTCGACATCCAGGGCCCCGCCGACGTGCAGCCCACCGTGACCGACAACGGCGACGGCACCTACACCGTCGAGTACACCCCGACCGAGGCCGGCGACTACACCGTCAACGTGACCCTCCACGACGAGCCCATCAAGGATGTGCCCCGTCAGGTCCACGTCAAGGCCACCCCCGACGCCTCCAAGACCTGGGCCGAGGGTCCCGCCCTCGAGGGCCTCGTTGATAACGAGCCCGGCCTCTTCACCATCCACGCCGTGGACAAGGACGGCAACCCGCGCGTTGACGGCGGCGACCAGTTCGACGTCGACATCCAGGGCCCCAACGGCAACGTCCACGCCGACGTCACCGACAACGGCGACGGCACCTATGGTGTCAAGTTCGACCCCGAGAACCCCGGTGACTACAACATCAACGTCACCTTCGAGGGTGCTCCCATCAAGGATGCCCCCTTCCACGTCAACTGCAAGGAGGGTACCGACGCCGACGAGTCCGGCTTCGGCATCTTCTCCTTCACCATCCAGTCCCGCGACAAGCGTGGCGAGAACAAGACCTTCGGCGGCGACGCCTTCGCCGTGGCCATCAAGGGCCCCGACGATTCGGACGTCGAGGTCCAGACCACCGACAACAACGACGGTACCTACACCGCCGTCTACGCTCTTACCGGCGACAAGGGCGCCGTCTTCACCATCACCGCCAAGCTCAACAACAAGAGGGTCGGTACCTACAAGCAGAACCTCGACTAAGTCTTGCCCGAAGAAGACAAGAAGCTAGAAGGAGAAACAGACTTCTGTTGGTTGTAGAAAAACTACAAGGATGTAAGAAAGGTTGGAGATCCGGTCACCATTTTTAAAACCCACACTCATCGCACTAGGACCAAGCCCAGGGGGAACAGGAAGACTCTGGTGTGGTCTCCTCTCTCTGTTCCCTTCCCCTTCCCGTTGCGTTGGAGAAGACGGACGGGTGCTGTTTTGATGGTGGCGAGGGTGTACGTGGTGGCCGTCCAAAATGTCTGCGCCCAATTTTCCTCTGTTTTTGGGCTGAAATCTGTTGTCTTGGAAGGATGGGGCTGAGATCCTGGGAGTCCAGTGCTCTATTGCCACCACGTTCTGCACTCTTCGCCGTGACCTTCTTCTTTCTTCTCATTCGTCTGCTCTTGATCTATCAATTTCCTCTTCTTTCATTTCTGCCAAGATTGGAATGAAGGCCCGCCCTTCTGCTTTCGCCATTCGACTCTTGCCTCTGGCGATTCTTGTTGTCACCCACTGCCTTCTCACAGCCGCGCTTCAAATTGGTACGTACTTCTTCTTGCTCTTTCGCGATTTTACACAATCCTCATTTTGTCCCCGCGTCAAGTGTACGTCGATGAGCGGGCTGCTGCTGCCCACACGCCCGGGCGTCCGTGCGGCGGGAGTGCGGACGAGCCGTGCCCCACCCTGGCCGATGCCTTTGGCGGCTCCCACCTCATCAAGTCCTCTGACTACGAGGTACCTCAGTCCCCGCGCTACGGCACCGTTCAGGGCTCTTTATGAGTGCTGACTAACTGACCGGGGTGCGTAGGTGCGGATCCGGCCTGGCGTGTACCGGGCGTCAGGCAATGTGGGCTTCGTGTTCATCGACAGCTCCATCAGGTACTGCTTGCGCCTCAACTTCTTCCTCTACTCTTGTGTGGTGCTGACGTGTTGTTGCTGCGCTCCTCCTGCAGGCTGAAGCGGTGGCCGGAGGAGTCCGAGCAGCGGGTCGTTTTCGATTGCGAGCACAGCCCGGCGTCGTTCGCCTTCAAAGACTGCTCGGCGTCGTCTCTTACAGGGATTGAGCTGAGGCATTGCCCGACCGTGCTTGTCGCCGGCAGCAATGGCTTCACTGTGACCGACGCCCACTTCCTCGACGGCAAGCCCCTCACTCCCACCGACTCCCGCCTTGCGCGGAGGAATGCCGCCCAGTCGTCGGCGATGACCGGCGGAAGCGCGCTCCTGGTCACCCACAGTACGCGCCCCTCCTGTGCGCATCGCGTGCCTTGTGATCTCGATCGCAACGACTCACCTGCGGCGCTTCAATACGTGCTGCACACACAGCCACCGGATTGGTGGTGCAGGACAGCGCGTTCGTAAACCACACCGCCCGACCAGGTGGGGCGCTCTTCGTGGACGCCAGCGAGGGCGTGCAGCTGCGGCGACTCCAGATCCGCTCGGGCGGTGGCTTATTCATCGCCGCGTGCAAGGACAGGACCACTCTGAGCGACGCGACGCTCGTCGACTGTTCGTCAGGCGGAAAGGGCGGCGCGATACACGTCGTCGGCTCGGAACTGGTAGTGCAGCGCGTGGATATTACGCCCAACAAGGTTAGCACGGCTTCCTCTGGTCGCACACGCGCACACGCGCACACGCACACGCACACACGAGGCACTGTCTCACTCGCAATCTTACTCGCTTGTGTGCAATCCAGCGTGCCAGTGTACGATGCGAGGGACAGGCCAGCGTGATCGACGTCGACGGAACGCTCCTGCTCTCGAAGGCGTGGACCAACTCTGACACCAACCGACCACATGCGGAACGGGTGCGTCGCTCTTCCCCGCTACACACGCGCACACGCGCAGGCCTGACATTGTAGCTTGTCCGCCCTTCATTCAGGACACGCGCTTGAGTTCGGCGCCACAGAACGTGGCCCATGCGGCCGTGGTGCTGGTGATGTTCATCCTCGGCCTCAACTGGGTGCTGGAGGGTCTTGAGGCCCGGTGGTGATATCACCACCGCACGAGATCTTTGATTTATTTATTCCTTCTTGTACAGACGCGGGCGATGCCCGAGACGTGGAACCACGGTTTCACAACAAGAGCTTGCCGACCGCAGCGACCAACATTGTTTGTTTCTTACGCGGCTCTGGTTCAGGTGGCGCTCGTTGTCGCTGGACACGTCGAATATTCACTTCGCACGGAGGAGTGCGGTGAGAAATGTTGGATACGGCCATACTGCGCAGAAAGCACCGCTTCCCATTCGGCGATCTTCCCGTTCACGTCGAACGCCGGACGCGAGGACGCCCTCGAGACGATCGCCAGAGCGAAAAAGGAGTGGACGATCATCGACAGCATCGACGAGCTGCGCCAGTCAGACTGCTCCTACGACACGCCCCACACGGCGTACATCTACGCCCCGGACTTGCCGCTGGACGACGTGGACAGGATCGCAGGGTCCCCCGTCAAGAACTTGAAGGCGACGAACGGGTCGATCACGGTGTCGTTCTACTGCGCCGCCGACGCCAACAGATTCATCGAGAAACGCACCATCGACACAAGATTGGGCCCAGTCGACATCTCCTCCTCCTACGTGGGGAAAACGGAGTTTAAGCTACGCCTCAAAGGCACCCCCAAAAGATGGAAGTCAACTAATCTGAAGACCTTCCTCAAGGCACAAGGAGTGGCGTTCAAAGAGGTGGAGATTGCAAGAAGCCCGTCAGACAGGCAGAACCTCTCCTACAGTTGGCTAAAGTTCAATAGCACGCAGCAGATGGTCAAAGCCTCACTGAAGACCCTGATCACCATCACGGGCGAAAAACTGACATGGGAGGAGCCAAGAAGGAGGACACCCAAGCCAAGCCATCCCTGACAACCCCACCCAACTCAACCCAACAGTCCCAGAGACCCTCCATGTGGCAACACTCAATGTACAAGGCAGAATTCCCAACAAAATAAATCAAATTGAGCACCTCATTAACAAAAAGAATATACACTTCCTTGTCCTAACAGAAACCAAGATGTACGACAATGAATGGCGCCACAGCATACCCGCACATCTGGAAGTCATTCATAATTCACCTGCAAAAACAACAGACTCCACCCGACAAGGGGGAGTGGCTGTCATTTTCAATAAAAATATAGCACACACAATCAGAGAACACCCTAACGCTGACAACCCAAACACGTCCACGCTCCATGTATTGATCCACCAAAGATCAGGACAAACACTCAACATAGTGGGGGTGTACACACCCCACAATGGCAAGCTCTTCTTCACAGAAGAGCTACTGAACATAACAAAACCACTTGCCTGATCAGGCCCCACCATCCTTATTGGCGACTTTAATGCGTGTGACAGCAAAATAGACAAGAAGAACCCACGTGGGTATATAAGCCCACACCTTGCACACCTGAAACAAAAATGCAACCTGCAGGACGCATTCCACTCACTCCACCCCAATGACAGAGTGTACTCATGGACATGCACTCTCCCAGACAGAGAAAGCCAGGCCACACAAATTGACACCACACTCACATCAGATCAAGTACAAGTATGAGCAGCAACATACCACCCCACGGCAGTCAACACCAACCATGCAGTGTTCATTACTGACATTCAGTGGAACAACGCCACATGCCACCAGCCAGCCCACTACTGCCAGAAGTACAAAACCCAATTCACACTGGAGGAGGCACTGACTTTCAACAGCACGATCAGACTGACAGTAGAGCCAGACTTCAAAGAGCAGATAGCAGTGGCAGCAGATCTCACACTGATGGCAAGCACACCAAAGACCCCAAATCCACTACCATCAGACACAGCCCCCACAGTCAAGCACTTCAGTAAAATCACAAAAGCAATCAAACACCTGCTCACAACAGGAACGCTCAAGCCCAAAGAAGCAGCCATGTACCCAGCTGAGGACAGAGCCAAGTGGCTCACACAGGCCAAGGTGGAACAAAAAGAGCTCAAACACACCATCCATGCAGCACTCCAAAACAAACAGAAGAGGCACATCAACAGGTTTGTGGCAGCACAACAGAGGGACACAAACACACAGAACCAGCACCACTACCACCACATGAGCAACACACTAAACCCAAAGAGTAACACTCAGCCCTCCAACCTCACAACAGCAACTGGCAAAGTGATCACAGACCCAGAAGAAATCAAAACGCACACCCATACATTCTGGGAAAACATGTTTGTGAAGAACACCCCAACACAATCCCCACCACCACAGTGCTACAAGAAGGGCCAGCCCACACTCACAGAGAACAACAACAAACTAATAACACAACAGATTGCCATAGAAGAGCTAGACAAAACACTAGCAGCCCTCCTGAGCAACTTGGCACCTGGGCCAGATGAAATCACATACAAAATCATTAAAGTGTTGGACACAGACAACCAGAAGACCCTGCTTGACTACCTCAATGAGCACCTGAATGCAAACGACCTACCAGATGAGTGGAAGAAATCCAAAATATGGACAATTCATAAGAAAGGTGACAAAACCAACCTGAGCAACTACAGACCACTTGCCCTCTGCCAAACTATGTATAAGTTACTCACACTTATAATCAATAAACAGCTATATGTGGCAGTGGAGTGACAGAACATCCTCTCCAATGTGCAATCAGCATTTCGCAGAAACAGGTCTACACTAATAAACATTGTCACGCTGTGCAATTTGATTGAAGAAGTGCTGGCTGAAGACCAGCAACTTGTGGTGCTCTTCATTGACCTTGAAAAAGTGTATGATTCCCTGCCGCACAGGGCAATCACTGCCACACTGGGATACTATGGTGTGTCAGAAGGTGTCAAAAGACTCATTGTGAAACTGTACCAGGGTGTGAAAGCCATGGTGTGCATGTGATATGGGAAAACAAAAAGCTTTAGGATTAACAAGGGAGTCAAACAGGGAGACCTGCTCTCCCCACTGCTCTGGAACTTGTTTATTAATCCAATAGTTGAACACCTACTTGTGGCCAACTCTGCACACAGCACTAAGTTCAGAGAAAAAGTCAGCAGCACAGTGTTCACTGATGACATTGTCCTGCTTGCCAACTCAGTGGAAAAGATGACTGACGCCTTTGTGGCCTTCCATGACTTCTGTGTGTACCACCAGCTACGCATTAGTGCAGGAAAGTCCACAGTTGTTGCCACTAAAGGCAATGCGCTGGAGCTCATGGTCAAAACAGACGCTGGGCCTGTAGCCATCCCACACACCCAACCTACTGAAAGTGTGTGGTACCTGGGAGCTGACATCCAGTTCAACAAAAGCAAACCAAACAAAAGCAGTATAGTTAAGAAGTTCATCAACAGGACCAACTTCATCATGTCCTGTCACATCAGCACAGAGGCAAAGGCAGCCTTCATTAACATGTATGCCATGCCAATGGCACTCTATGACACGCCAACTAGACTGCTGTCAAAAATGGTGGTGGACAAAATCAACTGCGCAGCACATAAGACCCTGATCAGAGTGCTGTGCATCAATGGCAAATATGACAAGACCATCATGTATGGTGAAGATGGCATAGGACTGGGACTCACAGAATTCAACACAACACAAAGGTGGAGTGCAATCACAGCACTTGCCACCATCTTCAATGGCCCTGACACTCTGGCAAGAATGACTACAATAAACAATATGGTGCTTTACCAAAACAGATACCTGGGCTTCCCATTTCATAGGAGCCCAGTGGTGTGGCAAGTGTACCTCCTGATGATTGTGGCCTTTGTAGCAGCCACAAAGGCACTGGAGGTGGTGGTGCTCTTCCCTAAAGAAGTAGAGTACCCCACCAACAGTGCACCATGACCCACCCACATGATGGTGAAAATCAATGAGGAGGAGATCAACATCTTCACTGACAGGTTGGAAAAGGATGGTGTGGTGGGTAGTGGAATAGTGTTTAACACCAACCTGCCCACCAGTGTAGCAGTGTGAACACCCAGGGAGCAAACTAACAACAATGTGGAGCTGTATGCAATAGAAAGAGCACTCACAATCACACTGGCAAAGGTGAAATGCATCTGGCTCTTCACAGATAGTGGGTATGCTATCAATGCAATCAGTACCAATGAGACTGCACCAGAGAACCTGTTGCACAATGTACCTAACTGTGACATGCTACACAACATCAAAACGCTGATCGCACAAAGAGAAACTGTGAGGTTCCACCACATATTCAGCCATGTCAAGGAAAAACTGGCAGCTGATAGTGCGACCTGGAAGCCGAAGATTGAGGAGCAGAAAAGGGACTTACCCATCCACTACCCCACCACATGTAAGCTGAACAATCTGGCAGACCTGGCAGCAAGTAAGGGCTGGAGCATGACGCTGGTGTTGGTGACAACACACCCCAACCTGTACCCTCTTTCTGTAGTGGTAATCCACAATGGCAGCAGAGTGTCACCAATCCCACACACAATCCTGAAAAGGAGATGGATGGACCAGTGGCCTAAGCCCCCAAATGGGGGGCCCAAACGCAAGCACATGACCAATGCGCAGGACACAGGCATATATGGCTTCATGCTCCATGCAAATCACAACACCCTCCCACTGTGAGGTGTGCTATTCAGAGTGGCAAAAGGGCTGCCATACAACATGCCCAACTGTGAGTGGTGCGCAGTCAACCTGAACACCCAGGTCTGTGAGGACCTGGAACACTGCATCGCAGTGTGCCCCAGCCCACACGGCATGATGGCAAAAGGCTAGACTAGAAGTTACTCAGATTGCAGCCAAGCTTAGTGTGATCCCCATCATACCCACAATTACAATGGCCAATTGGCTAGGTGTTCTTGCTAAACCCCCCCAGGGAATGACCAAAGAAGACCGCAAAACCAGAGCAGTGATACAGATAGCCCTCCTCTCAGCTAGCCACAGGATGTGGATTGACTGCTGTAAGTACCACAATGAACAAGGACTCACCAATGCTGCACTGCGCAAGATCAGCTGCCCAACACCAGAAATACCTGGTGCTAGAGGTGTGCAGTGTGCTGATGTTACAGGTAGCATGGACAGCACCCTGAGTGCAACTGGTGAGGAGTGGCCTGCATGCATGACAGGCCCCCCACTGATCTGGACAGCCAGATGAATGATGGCTGTGGAGATCTAGGCCCACCTGTGAATGACAGACATACAGTGATGACCCTTTCAACTGTGCAGAGCAGGACAGTGACCAACACCACTGAGATGGTGGGTACTCTTTTCCTCTGAGCAATGCAAGAGGTTTTTAATGAGACCCAGCCCACTGCTGTGCATGTAAAGTGCCAAAACTGATGGATATGAGCACCCTCACCTATGAGTTGGGGAACTGTGTTGAATGATACCCAGATTGCCTATGGATGACCTGCATAAACATAACACAGATGTGGGGGCTACTGGGCACAACGCTAGAGGCTGCAGAGGCCCATGGTTAACCACAATAAACACCATTCTCAACGAAAGCACCACTTCCCATCCGAACAGCGAAGTTAAGCTGCGCCAGGCGGTGCTAGTACTGGGGTGGGCGACCACCCGGGAATCCACCGTGCCGTATCCTTTTTGTGTCAACTCATCACCATCACCATCACCACCACTACAGAACGAGGCCCGCACTACATGTGCAATGCCGGATCAGGGCTGATGCCACAACTGTAGGTGGCGTAGGGTCCACCACAGAAGTTGCTGTAGTACTCCCACTGCACCACGGCCGCCTGGCCGCCGCCCACCACCAGGAACCGGTGGCCACCAAGGCCGCTCCCCTGGTGGTGTGCGTGGTTGGTGCGCACGCAACCTTGAGTGAAAGAACAAAGGAACGAACGAGCCAAAGACGGAGACGAAGGTACCTTGAACTGGGTGTCCTTCCACATGAGCAGCTCGTGGCTGCCCGCCAATCGAGCTATGGCCTTGAGCGCGTCGCCTGCGCTGGGCAGGTTTACCGTGACCAGCTCAGTCGATAGCCACCGGACCGCTCGCAAGCCTGCCCCGTGGAAACGAACCAACAATCAGCATCATCGGCACCACACGACCGTCGTCATCATCGCCATCAGCAACAGCAGCAACAATGCAGTGCTGGTGTACTCTGAAACATTTCCTCGAACTGCTCAATGGAGGAGATGGGCACGAGCTCGGGGCCGAATCGGAGCGGACGGTGGGTCCACGCATCGCTGTTGTGCGCGCCCTGGTTGCTCGCCAGCTGCACCTCGACATTCGCCAGTCCCTCCGCGATTGCGATCCCCACGCCACATCCTGCAACCTCTGGTGAATGCACGACACACACACGGCACACACCACTACCGTACAGGGCACGCGCGCAACGTGCGACACGAGAAAGAAGCGTACGGAGGGCGTAGAGGGCCGAGGGGATGCGGAAGGTGCGCACGGAGGCGAAGGCCTTCATGTTTTGGCTCACGCCCGGCTCGAACACGTCCTCGAACATCTCCGCGTCGCGGGGGGTGAGACACCCGGCGTTGGCCAGCAGCGCCGGCACCACCAACAGACGCGCTGCAATCGCCGCTCGCGATGGCGTCTCAGCGGCCTGCGGCTTGCTACTCGTGGGCGCCGCGTCGCCGTCGTCTTCGTCGTCGCTACCGGCGCTGATGTCGGAGGCCGATGCGCTGAGGCTGCTGGCGCTGGCTGTCTGTGAGTATGGGCCTCCGCCCGCAGGGGGCAGTGGGCGGGGCCTCCAGCGGTAGCGCCCCGAGGAGGTGGGCTAGGCCTGGGCCGCGGACGGCGTGTACGTGGTCCACCAGCTTGGCCGACACAAGGGCACCGCTCGCGTGGTGCACCGCGTCGTAGCTCCACACGCTCGTCTGCCCAAACGCCAGCAGCGACTCTTTGCGAGAGACCAAGTCAGCCACCATTGCTCGTACGCGTGGGTGCGTGTGCATGTGCGTGTGCGGTCGTGTGAGTGTCGTGCGGTGCTGCGTACTGTAGTCCAGGAAGGAGAGGACCTCGCAGACGAGCTCGGGCGGCATGCGTGCTAAGTGGGCGCTCTCTTGCTGGGCGGCGGCGGCGGAGGGTACCCTGTCCTCCAGCTTTTGGGTCACGCCAGCCCACGTCCCAACGTGCGCGACAGCGTGGCCAGGCGCAGCGAACGGGTCTGATGCTTCTTTTTACTTTTCTTGTTGGGGCTTGGGTCGGCCTTCGCCTCGAGCTCCGCTGCCTGCAGCTGGGCGAGCTCCTGTTTTAGGAGGGCGAGCGCGGACATCTGGCTCACCACCCCCACCTCCGCCCCGGGGTCCAATTCGGGCAGCAACCGAGGCACGCGCGAGCCAGACCCAGGTTCGTCCTTGCCCTTGCTTCCCTTGCCTCCCATCTTTCGCTTGCTGTGAGTGAAGTGCAAATAGCATTTCCCTTTTCTCTGTTTTTCCTTGGTTGAATTTTAACACGTTTTGACAACACATCTTTTTGATTGGCTGATTTCGAGCTACACGGCAACAAGGAGGTGGCTTCCTGGGAGACCAGTCTTGTCCAATGGGCACGCTCACCCGTCCAGTTAAAAGCCTTCGCCAAATCCCCTGCCAAACCCCACATCAGACCAGCCATGGCCTCCACCTCCCTCGTTCGTCTTCTTCTGCTCCTGCCCGTCCTCCCACCTCGGCCTGCTGGTTTCGACTGCGTGTAGACGAGGTGGCCTCGACCTGCACCACGACGCAGCAGACGGCGAAGCGACTGGCGATGGCGAAGCAGTGCCGGCCGCCTGCGAAGGCACGGAAGAGGGGGAGCGAAGGCGACGGCGAAGTGACATAGCCACTTCCCCGTCTCGGCGTCCCCCACCCTGGCGTCGCGTTGGCCCGGAAGCGACGACAGTCAGCCCGCAGGAGCCGGCCGACCCCTACTTCGTCCAGGAGGACCAGCGAGGGGTGCCCACCAGAACGACATGTACCCCAGCAACCACAACCAGCTCTACGGCGACCACGTGTGAGGCCTCTCTCGACCAGAAAAAGAACATACAAGTGTGGCACACACACACATGTATTTCAGAAGCAACGTTCACAAGGGAGAAAAGAGATGTAACACAGTTTGTACAAAAAGGTCGTTGTTGTTGTTGTTGTGTGGCGCGTCGCTGGGCTTTAGCCGTAGTCGGCGAGGATTTCGGGCGACACGCTGGAGGCCAGCAGGCGCAGGGTGTCCGAGGTGGTCGGTGTGGAGCTCCAGAGCGTCTGTTTGCGCACCTTGTGCGTCGAACCGGAACCGGCCTCGTCGTTGTCGGAGCCCTCCTCGTCGGTCTCCCAGTACTCATCGTCCTTGCCCTGCAATACCAAACACAAAAAAGCAAAACGTCAACACAAAGAACGAAAAGCGACAGCCAAAAGAACGAAGGGGCACGCACCCCGTTGTCGGTATCGGAGCTGCTGGAGCTGCTCTCGTGCGAGGCCTTCCCGTTGAAGAGCTGGCTGCCCTTCTTGGCCTTGCCCTTGTCGGCCTTCTCCTTCTGCTGCTGCTTCTTCTGTTTGGCGGCCGCCGCGGCCTGCTGGCGCATGGACTCCTTGAAGCTCTTCTGCTCGGCATCCTCCAGGTCCTGGAGGATGATCTCCTTCTCGCGCTCCCACAGCCGACCGCCCTCCTCGACCTCGACCTCGCTCTGTTCGCTCTCGAGCGCGACTTCTAGCTCGGCCTCCGCCTCGCTTTCGCTTTCGCTTTCACTTTCGCTGTCGCTTTCGCTCTTGCTCTCGCTGCCCGAGACCTTGACGTCGTCGCTTTCGTTCTTCTCCTCTTCCTTCTCTTTCTCCTCCTCCAGATCATCGTCCTCCTCTCCGATCTCGCTGTCACCGTCGTCACCGTGGGCGTCCTTGCCCTTATCCGACGTCCCCTTCTCCCACTCCTCCTCCTGCTCATCTTCGCCTTCGCCAAATCCGTCGTCGCTGTTCTCCGACGCGTCGCTGATGGGCTCCACCTTCTTGAGCGTGGGCGTGCGGCCCTTGGACATCAGCTGGCCGTTCGATCGTATCGTCTTCCGCGTGTTCCACGGGTTCTTCCTGACAACTTCTCTCTCCTCCTCCTCCTCGCTGTCATCCGCTTGAAGTGGCAGAGCGGCGACGCCGATGAGACCCGCGGCATTTCGATGCACTGGCACGGCCGCGCCGTCATCCCTCACAGCCGCGCCGTCGTCTCTCACGGCGACCTCGTCTTCAGCATCGACGTCGTCGTCTCCGTCGGTATCCTCCTCACTGGCATCGGACTCGCTCGAGAGGCTTTCCTCGTCCTCCTCCTCTTCCACGTCCGTCGGCGATTGGGCGAAGCCACTGCTGTGAGTCTTCACCGGAGAGCCGAGGACCTTGGAGAAGGTCGACGAGAGGCCGCCGCCAAACCAGGGCGGGGTCACCTGCTGGTCGAAGCCGTTGCTGCCCTGTGGCGGTTCGGCGTAGCCGCCATTGCTGGCCATGGGCGCCATGTGGGGCAGGTAGCCCGCCGGCACGAATTGCATCTGCGCGTCGGGCATGCCGCCCATGGGGTACATGGGCTGCACGCCGGCCGGCGGCGCGAACATGCCGCCCGGGTTCATCATGAGCGGCGGGCCGCCGACCCCGTTGAAGCCGTGGATGCCGGAGCCGCTCGGGCCGGTCGCCTGGAAGGGATTGGGCAAACCGTCCAGGAGTTCGATCTGCCGTACCACAGAGCACACCCTCTTCAGGTACTGCTTGGGCTTGGCGGTCTTGCTCTTGTCCTTGGTCGATTTCCTGTAGCAGAACACCGCGTAAGGCCGTGACACGAGCGGGGCCTGGTGTGTACGAGCTGGTGCGCGCGTACCTGATGAAGAGCGCCTTGAGGGCGGGCATGCGGGAGAAGACGGCCAGGAGCTTGGCGCCCTTGTCCTCGATGTCGTTGTGCTGCAGATCGAGGTAGGTGAGGCACGGGAGGTTGAAGAACACCTCCTCTTCGAGACTCTTGAGGTGGTTGTGGCTGGCGATGAGGAACGCGAGCTTGGAGAAGGGCTGCAGCCGGCGCAGGGACGAGAGGTTGAAGTAGTTGAGATCGAGCTCCTGGACCCGGAGCACCTGGTCCCGCTCCTGCTCGTCGACCCCCATCTTCTCGAACAGGAGGTCCATGCGGAAGTTCTCGATGTTGATGTAGGGGTCCCTCTCCACAGCAGTGCACTATTGGCAATAGTGTGTCAGACGAGAAATGAAGCACTGGGACGCATTGTTGGGGGAGTGGTGAACGAACCCGCTCGTCGATAGAGATCTCGTGTCCGTTGAGGAGCTTGAGGGGGGCGCCCAACGCCTTCATGCTGGGCAGCTTGAAGATGAGGTTGACTCGCAGCAGTGGCTCGTTGTTGGGAAAGCACGGGTTGCCGCTGCAGGAGAAGAACTCCAGGGCAGGCAGGGACGACGCGATGGTGATCAACGCGCCAAAGTCGCAGATGTTGTTGTCGCTCACATCGAGCGCCGTCAGGTGCTCCAAGTCGGTGACGTGTGAGTCTGAGAGTGAGAAGCACGTCAGACATTAACGCCCACCGCGGGTACTATTGGTGGGGGTCAATGGTACGTACCGAGGAGATTGGCCGCGTCCAGCGAGTTGCCCCGGAGGCTGAGCTTCTCGAGGCCCGAGAACTTGGATAGGTCGACGTTGGTGAGCCCGCAGAGGGACAGGTCGAGCTCCTTGACCTCATAGAACGGCACGTCGTCGGGGGTCTTGCGGAGGATGAGCACGTGGAAGAACTTCTCGCGTGCGGTCATGCCCTTGGGTGCTTTCCAGACGCTGCAAATCTCGTCGATGGTGATCGGCATGTTGTCGACCATGGCAAGGCGGAATCGCGACTCGTGCAGCTGCGGCAGCTGGCTGATGAATTTGGTGCGGTAGTCCTTGGCCACGGTGCACTTGTTGCCGCGCAGGCCGATGGCCACGAGGGAGGCGATGCTGTTCACGATGCTCACGAAGTCCTCGAGCTTCTCGAAGCAGTTGTCTCTCAGGTCGAGCACGCGCAGGTGGCTGAGCTCCATGAGCCCCGCGATGTCGCTCGGCGTGCGCACGTCGTTCTTTCGCATCAGCAGCATCTCGAGGTTGGTGAACTTGGTCACGTCGAATGAGGCCAGCGCGCACTCGTGCAGGTCCAGTGTCTTGAGCTGGCTCGCGGGCACGTTGGTGGGAATGCGCTGGAAGATGATGGCCTCCATCCGGAAACGCGCCAGCTGCTCGGGAGCGGGCGCGGTCGACTTGCGAAGGGTGAAGCCCTTCTTGGGCGCGGCGCACCTCTTCCAGGCCTCGATCCTTTCGGAGATGGAGATCTGGATGTCGATCACCTGCAGTCGACAGCTAACCTCCTTCATGTTGCCCATCAGCGAGATGAGCCTCTTGCGGTCCTCGGGGAAGTTCTTCACGATCGGGTTGCCACGGATCGACAGACACTCCAGCGTCTTGAGCGTGTCCAGGAACGCTGCCAACTGATGGTGCGAAGGTCAGTATTAGGCGCTTCACCCAAAGGAATCGCAGAGGAACGGCGTACGCTCTTCAGAGAGCCCGAGAGCTGGTTGAACGATACGTCCAGCACCTTGAGCTTCTTGAGACTCTGTAGCCCGATCGTGGTGAGATCGGTGAGCTTGTTGCGCGCCAGATTGATCTCCTCCAAGTTCTCGAACGGGCTGCACGCACGAGGCCAGTCAGCGGCAGAGAATGGGGCGCCGAGCGCTGGTGATGGGTTAAAAGGGGCGTACCTGAAGTTCGCCATTTGAATGCCCATGTTGTGCAGGCGGAGCAGACTGGTCACCTTGGCGGGGTCATACTGCTTGCCCACGGCAACGGCCTCCGGGTGGTACTTCCTGTTGGTCGGCTGGGTGGAGTTGATGTTGACGGCCAGGAGGAAGCGATAGTGCTCGGCCTTGTCGGACTTGACGCCCTTCATCGATCGGAAGGTCTCCACTCGTTCGGCCGGTGTGATGGGCACCTCGTCGACCGCAAACAGGTCCGGATTGTTGAGGAGGAGCTCCTTGAGTACATACGCGCGGTACTTTTTGTTGTCGGCCTGTCGCGGGTGGCCCTCCATGGTGACGCACAGGTTGGCCTTCTCCAGGGTGGTGACATTCCTCAGCTTCGACAGCACGGCCTTCCACTTGAGCTTGGGGTTGTCCGACAGGTTGAGGAATCGGAGCCTGCGCGCAAGGGAAAAGGAAAGGAATGACAAGAATGAGGCTACATCACTGTTGCGCTGTGGCGAAGGCCAGCCGTACTTGTGCAAACACTCCAGCCCGGCGACGTCCTTGAGACTGTTCTTGCTGAGGTCCAACAACTCGACGGACGTAAAGCCGGAGAGCTGTCGAGAGAGCGCAACGCTTGTGAGTGACAGGTCTTCGCTTTGGGATGCAGTCAGCTTTAAAACGAGGACTGAGTTGAACGAACCTCGACTACCGTCAGCTGGCTCCTCGGATAGGAGAGCGATTTGATCTTCGACACTACGTCAGGTGTTTTGATCTGCATGTGGCCAAAGGTTTGCATGATCACGTACTTCCACCTGCCATATATATATAGAGGTTGTGAGGATTGGCGGTTCCGTGAGATAGCGCGAGAAACGTGAGCGGGGGGGGGACGTACCGCCACATAGGGATGTCGATACTCGTCTTGTTGGCCTCGAGCGCAGCTATCCTCTCGTCGATGGTGATCGGAACTTCATCTAGTTCGACCAAACCCGTCGTCCTGTTGGAGCCCCGCAGATACCGTGTCTCGAATGTGACTGTAATCACGCACACCATGCTGGTCGCGTTAGATCCGAAGTCCCACTAAAAAGAGCATGAGATGGATGTACCGGTCAGTCGGTAGTCGGGTGCCTTGGTCACCGGGTTGCCCTTCAGCATGAGGTACTGCAGGCAAGGCAGGAAGCCCAACACCTTGAGGTTTTCGCGCTTCGCGATCAGATTCTGCTTGAGGTTGAGGTGCTGCAAAGCGTGACACTTCTCGAGGCCCATGCCCCGTATTTCCCTGATCGCGTTCCTCGACAGGTCCAAGTACTCGAGGTTCACCAGCCCGCCCACGTTGAAGTAGGTCAGGTTCTGCCTGGGCAACGTGAGCATGACCAGCTGCGAGGGCTGCCACGTCTTCATCGCTGCATGGTCACAGTGATAACAATGAGGTAAGCGCTAGAGCCGGAAGGAAGGCTTCATGTGCAAGGAGGGTGCGAAACCGTTGACTTCGGGCGTGGCGACAAAGCTGAGGTCCCACTGGATGGGGCCTGTGTTGTTCTTGACCTGTTTGGGGCCGTAGGTGATCATGGCCTGGATCCTCTCTTGGATCTCCACGCGCTGGCCATCCAGCGCCTTCAAGAACAGGGTGCAATTGCCGATCACCTGAATGAAACCAAAGACAAAGTCACACCGATCAGCGATTGATTGCCAAGAGAGGGGGCTCACCAAGGAGGCCAGTACCTTCGACCGATAGCTCGGCTTGCTCGTGACGGGGTTGTCCTGCAATTTGATCATCTCGAGATAGGGGGAATGCTTGAACATGGCCAAGCAGGCCTTGACCGTCTTGAGAAGGTTCTTGGAGAGATCGACGAATTGGAGCTTGGGCAACACAAAGTCGTCCAGCTTCTGCAGCTTGAGCGAGCGCAGAATCAACACGCTCAAGCCACCGTATTGCGATATCTGGACATCGACACAAGCCCAAGAGTTAGCTCTCTGAAACATAGCGGACCAGTGGCTGCCGAGCAACGTACAGACTTGCCGAGGGACTTGAGCACTTTCGAGCTCAGCTGAACGTCGGTTATCTTGATGAAGGTGATCCGGCCGTCGGCGGCCTTCTTCTTCCTCATTACTTCGTTGACGTCCTCGCACTTCTCGGCCTCTTCAAACTGGAGGACCAATCAAAAATATTGTCAATATACAATCAATAAAGAATTAATTGCGGGCGTGTTCCAGTCCGCAGAAACCGTACCTGGTCGGGCGGACGAAGGGGCGCGACAGGGGACATGAACACGTACGGGACGTAGCTGAAGCAGCTGATGTTGCCCGCGACCTTCTCGAATTTCTGCGTTTTGTTTTGAGGTCAAAAGAAGAGGACGGTGCGCATCAAGTACAACTTGCCATCGCAGGCCACTTCAGGGAATTGAGGGGAACAATACCTCACGGTCGAACTCCTCGGGGAAGATGCCCGTGTCTGGCTCGGGTATGCTGCTCAGAAAGTCATCGGGGTCCACGTGCATGCGGAAGTTGGTCACTGCGTTGGTGTCACATTCACACAGCCACATATATCCGGCGAGATAAGCACGACAAGACCACTGTAAAGGGCGAGAATATCAGGCGAGAGCGGCACGAACGCTCTTCATCGCTGAAGGTGTCGAAGGCAAAGGGCTTGTCGACCGCGATCGAGTAGTCATACTTGCCGTTGAAGCTGTCGGCATTGCCCTTGGGCAACTCGAGCATGGGGAGGGTGGGCACCGAGCTGAAAGTGAGCTCCACCTTGCCCGCGGCTGCGTCGGGCGAGTTGTTGGACGAGCGGCGCGGGCTGCTGGACACGTGCGAGCGTGGTGACGAGAGATTTGTGTCCAGTTCGTGCGCAGAAGCGGGAAGCCCTACACCGCCCACTGCGGGTTTGCAGGGGGGGGGGGAGTCAGCCCCACAATAGGAAACAAATACACAAACAAAACAAAAATGAAGTACTAATAAAGATCGTGGGCACCGAGCAACTTTGTGTGCTGGGGTGCAGGGATGCCTTGGCGCTGCGGGCAGAAGAAACGGTTACCTCCATCCTTGCCGTCGTCCATCGAGAGGCTGGTGATGTTAACGCAAGGAGTTTGCGGGGGCGCCTTTCGATTGGATGAATTGGTGCCTCGGCCGATCCTTCTTCAGAACGCGAGGATCTTTGACGCGTTGCTGCCGGCCTAGACGTGAATCGATTCAATCGATTCCTTTCCCCTCTTCAGGCGCAAAGCGTTGGTTGATGCACTCGGGCAGCTTGTCCACCCCCCTCCTCGTGCGCTTTCGTTTGCCTGCGCGTCTTGGTCGCCTTGGCCGTTGTGCTCTCCGCCTTCTCGTACTGACCAACGCGGCGAGGCGACCTACCTGTAGAAAGCCACGCGCACCTCCGGCCAACGTGTTACGAAAATGTGAAGTATGTACGCAATAATTAGCAACTCATATTTCGCATTTCTGATCAAGAATCCCACCAGGCACCGCGTTACGAGAACATTCACGCTTCTGGGTCTATCTGCCACGAGCACCGGTGCCGATGCCAACGCAGAACGGGACGTCTGCGTCGCTCGCCGCGAGGGCACTCACCGGTGAGCTGCCAACTAAGTCACAGCCGAGCGTCGGTGCGTGAGCCGCGAACAAACGGGTTGCTCTTCTTCTCGTGGCCGATGGTCGTGAAGGGGCCATGGCCGGGTACAACCATCAGCTTGTCCGGAAGCACGTACAGCTTGGTCTGAATGGACTGCAGCAACTGCGCTCCGTCTCCGCCTGCAAGCCAAGGTCGTCATGCGTGAGATCGCTCAGTGAGCACGAGCGGTACCTACCTGGAAGATCGGATCGGCCAACGCTGCCACAGAATAGGGTATCGCCTGACGAGAGCAGCGCCGTCTTCGAGCCAGTGTGATCGAGTAGGAAGCAGCACGACCCCTGCTCAAATGATTCAGTCAGTGACTGGTCGCTATGGGTTCATCATCTCCTTCCCCGGGGATACCTGCGAGTGGCCTGGTGTGTGCATCACTTTACACTTGATCGAGTCGTCCGCGAGGCTCAGCTCGAGACCGTCTTTCAACTCTACGTCCGGTGGCGGCAGTGTGTAGGACGTGACGTCCCCGCTCTCGTCTTTGCTGTCTGAAGCCACCGAGCGGACGACGTGTGTGTGAGCGAGGTACTGCGCAGGAAAGAGGGCCAGGCATGCACCTTTGGCAGACGGCACATACTGCTCCAGCGGTACGCCGAAAGAGCAGCACTGGAGGCCGAGGTGGTCATACATGTGGCGATCGTTCGGATGCAGTGCGATCAACGTCTTCTTCTTGGACCTCTCCTCTGCCCTTCGCTTCACTTCTCCTGCGGCCAAGATGTCTTCACCACCGGCCGGTAAGCAAGAAGTAGGAGCTACGCTCCAAAGGGGGGAGGTACGGTCGAAGTGGGCGTGCGTGATGAGGATGTAGCGGACATGCCAATCACCACAATGGCGCATGATGGTGTCCGCATCGCCGCCCGGGTCAACTACCACGCACTCTTTTGTGGGGTTTGTTGGTTTAGCACCACTGGCGAAGGGGGGGGGGGGGTGCTGCATTGACCCCAACAACCACCGACAGGGGAGGGTGCCCACGACACACCTTGCGTCTGCGGGTCACCAAAGATGATGCAATTGCACTGGAGCGGACCTACCGGCAGGACCTGCACCGTCTTCTTCGCCCTGTCTGCCATGACGCTGAACAAGTCGCTTTTCTTTTTTTCCTCCTTTTCCTCTTTAGAAGGGGGGGGGGAAGAGGCGATGAACGTGCGCCTTGCCCAAAGATGAAGATGCAGATGAAGACCTGTACAGGCGTTGTTTGTCAAAGCTCATTTGCTGAGGAACGCCTCGATGGCGGAGACCTCGCCCTGCTTGACCGAGCACTCGGCGAAGGAGACCTTGAAGGGCAGCTGGTCCATCTTGAAGGGCTCATCGGCGGCGCCGAGAGTGATCTCCTCTACGTTGCCTCCCTTCTTGCCGTCGATGTCGGCCAGCGTACCGCGCGCGCTGCTCTCGCGCAGGTGGTTGCTGCATTGAGGCGGGCAATGGCGTCAGTGCCTGTGGCCCATGAAGAGGACTCATGGACTCACTGGGAGGTGCAAACGTACAGCTCCTTCTCGAGTTCGCCCTGAATGAATTCCTTGCGCTTGGCGGTGACCATCTCGCTCTTGTTGCAGGCGATGAGAATGGGCGTCCTTCGCCTGTTCACAGTCTTGTTGGTGAACAGATCGAACAGGAACCTGCACACACACACACAGTCAATCAGCTGAAAAGACAACACGAGCCAAATGCCATTCACGTGGGTTGGCCGGGCGTACTGCGCGTTCTGGGTGAGCTGGGAGCGGGACTCAACGGAATCGACCAGGTACACGATCCCCTTGGTAATCGGGAGGAAGGTGTCCAGCTGCGAGCGCAGCCTTTGGTGGCCTGCGTGTGTGTGTGTGTGTGTGTGTGTGTGGTCGCGATCAGTACAGGGGGGTGGTTGAACGCACGGGAGAGTGAGCGATAGGGAAAGCAACGAACCGGGGAAGTCAACGACGTGGACCTGGCGACCGCTCGAGGGCAGCTTGCAAGTGACGTCGTTCTCCTTCATCGTGGTCACAGTTTCCATCACCCTTCCGTTTTTCAACTATCCACACACAAAAGAAGAAGCGGAGGATGAGATGAGCTGCAGGGCCGCCAAGCACGGAACACAGGGAAGAGATGGATGATTAGAGGGAGACGGTACCAGGCACATGAGGGCGGTCTTGCCCGAGCCGCACAGACCGACGAAGAGGAAGGAGTTGCCGCTCTTCTTACCCCTGAAGATGACGCTCAACAGAAACAGGACAACAAGCAGACCACCAATTACTGCGGCCAGGAACTGCGGCGGCGTCACTGGCAGACCGAACTCGTCGATCTTCTTCTCCAGGACTTCATAGTACTGCAAATCGGGGGGGGGCAGTGAGGACTGCAGCAATTTGTTCAATTCAATTAAGATTTTGTTGGTACCTCTGTGAAGTTGGCTTTCTGCAGTTGTTCCAGATGCTCCATTTGTATATGATGGGGAAAGATTAGATCTGTTGATTGCCTTGTGAAATTGCCGGCTACGCGTCTCCAGTCACGGTGGGCATTGACTTTCTTTTTCCTGCGTTGACGACCTTTTCCTTGTTACTTTCCTTTTTCTTTATTAATTCATTTCTTGGGGCTGCGAAGAGTACAACCTCAGTAGTCATTGTCGTCACCTTCCTTCTTCTCCCAGAAGGGCTTGGACGGCTCACCATTGAGAGACACCACCTCGCTATTGAGGTCGTAGCCGCTCGTCGTGGCCTGCTCCCCGATCGTCACGCCGAAGCTGATGCCCTGGAAGTTGAGCGACAGCGACTCCTGCGGCCTGTTGGTGCGGCCGACCGAGAGCGAGAAGCCCGAAATGAAAACAGTGTCCAGCTCGAAGCGGGTGGTCGCCTTGTCCGAGCGCTGGACGATCTCCACCACGGCCCGGCGGAAGGGCTTGCGCAGGACCGTGTGGTGGAAGAGGACGGGCGACGCGGCGTCGGTCTCCTTGGTCAGGGTGATCTCGCTCACCGACGGCGACGAGCACTCCACGCTGGACCTGACCTTGCGCTCCCAGGCCTCCTCCTCGGTCTCGCCGCTCTCCTGGGCGGCCTTGGCCGCGGCTTCCTCTTCCTCCTTCTTCTTGCGCTCGGCCTCGAGCTGCTCGGGCGTCTGGTTGCGGCGGTAGCGGCGGTTGCCGTGGCTCACAGCGAGGCCCAGGCCGAACTGGGCCGACAGGCCCTTGATCCAGCCCTCGTGCCCGGGCTCAGTGACGGGACCCTTAATGCCCTCAAGCAGAATGTACACGTCCACCGCCGGTTCGTTCGCCTTCTGCTGGTTTGCCATTGTTGTTGTTGTACTTGCTGTGTTTAATGGAGTCTCTGAGAGCCAGCAGTCGAGGGGGCGACGAGGGGGGTGAAGTGAAAAGTGGCAATGAACCAAAAACCACTTTGGGTGTGAAGAACGAAAAGAAAAAATGAAGCGACAAGAAAAGCGAAAGAAAAGCGATACGCTCTTTTTTGGTTCATGCCAGGGAGAACAGGGTGATGTACCAGTCGAGCTTGTCCTGGTTGATGGTGATCTTGTGACCCATCAACTCGGAGCTGGCGGTGTAGCACTGGAGAAAGGCAGGGACGTGTTTCTCCAGCCCGTTGAATCTGAGGCTCCACACGGCACTGGCCAGGTCCACGTATCGATCGGCCACGCCAGCCGAGCCCAGGTCCACGAACCCGACCACTCGCACCTCGCCCTCGTTCTCTTTCGTCGATTCCGCTTGTGCGGTTGCGTCACCAGCCTGGTTGTCGATAATGCTGAAGATGACGTTGGGCAGGCAGTAGTCGCCGTGGGTGAACACGAGATCGGATTCGACGTTAGGCGGCGGTTTCGCGATGTGGGCTCTAATGGCCGCCAGCCGCTCGGCGTGGCCGGCCACCTCGCCCGCGCGCAGCCGTCGCTCCACCCGGGCCACTCGCGCGCCACCCGCCCATCGAACTTGGCGCCCAGGTCTTCAGCGCTGCGCATGAGAGCTGTCGAGTGGTGGCCGTGAAGGCTTTGCAAGCCGATGGCGAAGCTCTTCACCAGCGCCTCAGGCCTGGACAAGGCCTCAGCGGCCGCGCCGTGCACGCCCGCAAGTGCGCTGATGAGCAGGAAGTCGGTCTGGCCTTCGCCGCCTCGAGCGTAGTGGAGCACGTGTGGGGCTGGCACCCCGCAAGACTTCAGCAGCTGCATGACCGCCACGTCAGCGGCCAGCGTGCCAGCCGGGGCCATCTTGAGGTAGGTCGACGACGGCAGAGGGGGTGCGGCAGTGGACGTGGTCGGAGGGAGTGGTCGTTGGAGATGCCAAACCGCTGCACCCGAGCAGCCAACAGAGACACGGCTCCACTTCGCCCCCTCAGTGAGCCGCTCGAGTTCAGCCCCCAGCCGCACATCTTCAGCCTCCATCTTGTTAACGTTCTTTGCTTTTTCGCAACAACGCGAAACGCAAACGCAACACACAAGCGGAGTTGAAAATGATTTAGTGTAATGTTTAAATGATTTAATGTTGAAGTGTAAAGGGGGGTTTGTATGCACAGGGCGGGAGAGGGTGAGGGGAGGGGAGGAGACGAGCCGGAGAAGGAGCGCAAGGAGCGACGGTTGGAATCGCTCCGTATCCTATCAGGCGCGACCGACACGAGCATCTGGGGCTGTGTTTTCCGGAGGCGCCTTCATTCGCATGCACTCTTCTTCGTCACGGTCCGTCCCTCGCCTCGTCTCTCACCGACTCGCCGCTTCCCTTCCTCGCGCTTGGCGCGCCCCGCGCCCTAGAGGGAGTCCTTCTCCATCAGGGCGAGGATGTCCTTCTCGATGGACTTGGGGTCGGTCGGCGGGCCGTAGCGCTGGATGGGCTTTCCCTGCTTGTTGATCAAGAACTTGGTGAAGTTCCACTTCACGCCCTTGATGCCCAGGGATCCGGGGAGCCTACTCAGTGCGCACACGAGAGCAGACGGACAAACGAACAGCGAAGGTGAGGTGAGCCCAATGCAAGACGAGCAGTGGGCGTGGTGAGGGCGGCGGCGGGAAACGTACTCGTCCTTGAGCCACTTGAAGAGCGGGTGGGCCTGAGGTCCGTTCACGTTAACCTTGTCGAACAGAGGGAAAGTGACGTTGAACTTCTTGACGAACTCCTTGATCTCGTCGTTCGTGCCCGGCTCTTGCCTGCATACAGGAATAGCATCAAATAAAGAGAAAGGTAAATGCACGGTCGGTGGCTCTCTGGGGCACTCGCTCACATGGCTGCGCGCGGCTGGGAGGCTACGTACTTGCCGAATTGATTGCACGGGAAACCCAAAACGGTGAATCCCGATGCTCCATGAGTCTCCACCAACTGTGGGGAGAAAGCAGCGCGTTAGTTTCTAGAGCGGGGCGATGTCGAGCCGCGCGAAAGAACTGCGTGCGGAGGCGTACCTCTTGAAGCTGCGTATAGTTCTTCGGGGTCAAACCTCAGAACGATGCCACGTTGACGACCAGCACACATTGACCGGCAAACTTGCTGAGCGAGACCGGGTTCTTGTCGATGTCGAGAGCGTTGAAGTCGTACAGAGTGGTACTCTCGGTGACTTGCGGTCCTGCCGCCTCGGTGTCCACAAAGCGGTAGAACTCGTTAGCGTCTTCGAAGGGCTTGTTCTGGTCGCTGGCGTGCTCGAAGAAGCCCTGTGGGACAGTTACACCGCGCACAGTGCAGGGGTGAGCCACACGATCGATTTCGACCAAACTGGCGACCAGCGGGGGGTTGGGCGAGGCGACAGCGTACCATGCCCATCATTTTCTGGCCCAGTTCGACGGCTTGCACGCGGGAGACGTTGAACTTGTCCACGAGCCAGTCCGTAGCCTCAGAGCCTGTCAAGCAGGTTTGCGGCATGTGAGCGGGTTCGTGACGACGTCCGATATCAAGATGGCAAAAAACACGAACCAACGAAGCAGTGGTCATACGAGCGCAAGAAGTGTCGCCTCTTCTTGACTTCAATGCCGCTGGCGAACGCCACAAGGACATCATCAAGCTGCACCCCCCCCCCACAAGCACGCGAAATGGTGGTGCGAGTTAGCACGCGCAACATAACGCTCGCTCGACGGTGTCGGCCGGCACGCACCTGGTCGGAAAAGATCTTGTTATTCTCTCCGAGAAGGTCGCTGTCGTCTTCGTCTTCGTCGCACTCACCGCCAGTGAAGTCCACCTGCAGAGCAGCGCGACTCGTCAGCAAAGCGGTAAATGCCTCTCCTTAGTATGCATGAAAATGGTGGGCACGTACCGTGAAGCGGTACAGGACCGACGCATCATAGAAGGGCTTGCCCTGCCTGCGGCTGCTGACCGGACGGAAGAGACCCTGCAGGACGAGGTCAGCACTGTCCCGAGTCCTTGGTGGAAGGAGACGAGTGTGCGTACGGTGTCCATCAGCTGCTGGCATATCTCGACCGCGGCCTTGCGCCTGCGTAGGCCCACCACGTTGGTGTAGACCCAGTCCACCATTTCAGAGCCTGGACACAAGGCACGTTGAGAGTCACTCCTCTTCACGAAGGTGGTTTGGGGCTTGGGGCATATACCAACAAAGGTCTTGGGGTAGGTGCGAAAGAAGTAGCGTCGGTCTTCGACCGACACCCCCTTCTGGGGGTCCCGCAGCCGCTCTGCCAGCGCACCGACCTGCAAGGCAGCCCCCCGTCAGGGATTAATGCACATTCAGAGGAAAAAACTACATAAGGTCGTGATTTCATCAAATTCTAGAAGCAAAGACGGGCAAAAAGCGTACGTCGGTGCACTGGAGACGGTCGGGAGCTTCCATCCGCTAGTGAAGTTGTGTGTGGCTTGTAGAGAGAAAAGCTGACCTTTGTAGTCGGCCGAAAAAAAAAACCGCCCTATTCCACCAATCGCCGACCGGGCGCAATATTCCCCAACAGGAGGGAAGAAGTTGTCTTCCACGTTCCAGAGAGAGAGACAAAGAGAATGTGAGTTGTTCGGGAGCGGCGGGAATCGAACCCACGTGAGATGGTGTTTGCCGTTCCGCTTTGCCACTAAGCTACGCTCCCACAAACACCCCAGACCCGCATGCCAGAGCTGAGTAGCCAGAGGTCCTCAGCTCGAGCAACCGACACCACCCATTGCTTCTGGACGTCGTGTGCGTGTGCGGTGGTGTTACGTTTCTTTAATGCCGACATCCATTTACCGGCCTACAATCGAGTGACTTCGGTGATGATGTCAGCCAGCGAGATCATGCCGATGGGTCGTCCGCCGTTGTCCTTCGGTTTGTTGGGTTCTTGCTTGCCCTTCCGGTCGTGTCCCTTGTCACCCTCATCCTCATCGTCGTCCTCTTCGTCGGCGAGCAGCCAAACCCGGTTGACCTCCTCGCGGGCCATCTTCTCCAGGAGCTGGAGCAGGGTCGTGTCGCGCCGGCAGGTGACCAGGGGCTTCTTCTCCTTGAAGCAGGCCAGGTACTCCTTGATCGACATGTGGAGGCACCGCATCATCGCGAAGGGCTCGAAGTTCTTGAGGTCGCTCGAGCTCAGGTGCGAGATCAGCTTCCCGGCCTGCGCCGCCCGCACCACCATCTCCTCGCGTGTGATCCGCGCCGGCGCCCCGCTTGCCGCGCGACCCGGATTGCTTGCGGTCCTTCGTCGCCGTCGTCCCGTGGTGGTTCTTGGCCTTGGCCGGGACCGTGTCCGACGCGTCGTGGGCATTGGCCCGCTTCGAGGCGTTCAGGCCCAGCGGATCGCTCTGGGATCGCGTGGGCTTGGTGTGCGAAGACAGGGCCTGCGAGTCGGTGGTGCGCTTGGGTGAGGCCGGTCTCTGATGGTTGGTGTCCGACTGCTGGCTCGGATGGCGGATGCTGGTCGAAGTCGTAGTCGTCGCTGTGTTGTCGCCCAGCTCGTCCTCCGATGACGACGCGGCCGAATCGTCGCTGTCGCTCGAATCCTCGCTTTCGCTGCTGCTCTCGTCATCGTCGTCGCTCGAGCTGTCGCGCGCAGCTTCGACCATGGCCTTGGCCTCCTTCAGGCTAGGTCCCCTTGCCTTCTCCTGATCCTTCCTCCTCTTCGCTCTTTCCTCCTCTTCGCCGGACGAAGAAGACGAAGTTGACGAAGACTCGTCGTCGCTCTCGCTCTCGCTGCTGCTGCTCTCGTCGTCGTCGACGTTGCGCTCCTTGCCCTTCTTCTCGAGCACACCGAGCGCCGACACCTTGTAGTTGTAGATGATCTTGAAGGCGTCGATCACGCTACGGTCGGCCGATATGGTGAAGAGGTGCTTGTTGAGGTCGAGCTTCTCCTTCGAGTGGCTCTCGTTGGGCGTCGGCGGAGGCGACGGGTTCTTCTTGTGGTTGGCCACCTCGACCGTGCTGCCGCCGTCGGCGCTGCCGAAGGGCACGATGAGCTTGCTCATCCGCCGCTCGCGCCTTCTGGCCCGGAAGTGGTCGAAGTTGTTGATCATCTCCTCGGTCTCGAAGTAGATGAGCTCCTTGCCTAGGATCGCGTCGGCGAAGGCGCCCCAGTGCCGCACCTGCCGGTTGGCCAGCTCGCGCACGAACGGCGAACGCGCGCGGTTGTCCTGCACCACGCGGTGTAGCCACCGGATCACCACCTTGGTGTCCAGCACGCGCACCAGGCAGCGGCTCTCGGCCGGCAGCTGGCTCTGGTCGTACACCGGCAGCACCCGGAGGCCCTTCTCGCTGCGCAGCATGCGGAACACGGCGGGCATGCGGTCGTTGGCCGCGATGCGATGGCCGCCCTGGCCGCCCGTGCCCTCGTCGTTGACCACGTGCGCGCCGTTGGTGCCGTAGATGTTGACCAGCTCGCGGATCTTGTGTTGGGTGAACTCGACGCCCTGACGCCGCACCTCGTCGATGCCGATGTCGGCCGACGGCGGCGCGGGAACTTGAACACGGCGAAGGTGAGCAGGTCGCGCAGGTCGATCCACCCGAGCACCGTCTTGCCGCGTTGCTTGCGCTGCTTCCGCTCGCGCTCGCGGGCCAGCTCGGCCTTGCGCCACTTGCGCAGGTGCCGCAGCGCACGCTCGCGCACCTCGTCCTCCTGCGTGCCGCCGCCGTTCTCCGCCGCGCAGGCCTTGGC
>LQHA01000005.1:0-43252 GCA_001567625.1 Acanthamoeba polyphaga | reverse complement strand
CGCAATTGGTAGCGCGGTAGACTGTAGTCTTGATGCTCACCTCGGTAGTCATCTATCGGTTCCTGGTTCGAGTCCGGGCAGCCGGAATTCTTTTTCTCCGCCACAAGAAGTGGCAGTGGCTTGGTCCATAACTTTTGTTGCCCAAAAGCGGCGCAAAGAAGGTCACCCTGCGAACGTGACGTCCGAAGAGTTAGGCCCAACGTCGCACGGGAAAATGACTGACGGCAGCCCGCAAAGCCCGTGATGTTGTCTCCGGCCCGCCATTAACTCCCCAGCCGCAGCCAGCGGGGCAACCTCTCACTGGGAGGTTGTCTGAGAGGCCAGGTGAGGTTATGCCGCAGGCCGCACACTCCTCCGCGGCAACTGTCCGCAACAAACCACAAAAAGGCACCGCGCACACTTCCACGCACCATTGCCAACCCGCACCTCTACAACGACCAGAACACCACACACACCTACAAGATGAAGACCCCTTTCTTCTTCGCGATCACGCTCGCTCTCTTCGCCCTGCTTGTGGCCATGGCCGCGGCCGACGAGGCGACGGCCTCGAACGGCGACGTGGCGACGGCCTCGAACGGCGACGTGGCGGTGAACGTGCAGGGCAAGTCGGGCAAGATCACCTTCTGGATCCCGCAGCGCTCGGACAAGAAGTACACCCTCACCTTCGATTCGCTCTGCGAGACCGGCGGGGGCGACTGCCTCAACACGTTCGCCAACCAGGAGTTCACCTTCTCCACGCCCGCGACGGTGAGCTTCAACAACATCAGCGCCAAGCTGGTGAGCTTCGACTCGACCATCGCCACCGGCGCCCAGTCGGGGGTCAAGCTCACGGCCGACCTCTACGTGTTCCTCGAGTCGGGCAACTACACCGTGGGCGACCAGACCTTCTACGCCGTCGAGAACGCCTTCAAGTGGTCGGTCAACGTGTCCGGCTGGGTGTTTGCCAACGCGGCCCACAAGCTCGAGCTCACCATGGGCCTCCTGCACCCGAGCTACAAGGCCTCGTGGGACGCCACCAACTACACCCTCTCCTACACCAACGTATATACATCTCTCTCACACCCAGTGTCTTTGATTTGTTTTGTGTGTGAGCTGACCGACCAATCATCAAACAAACCAACAAACAGGAGGACGCTGTGCTGCAGTTCGCCAAGACGGCGACGTACGACAACTCGCAGGAGAAGGCGGTCGAGGTGACCACCAAGGTCAAGGGCTCCAACGTGGACATTGTGATTGCCTTCAGCTCGGCCGAGTCGAGCATCTGGTACGACCCGCAGGTGACCGTGGCCACCGCTGCCGCCTCGTCAGCCTCGAGCTTCCTGTTCTCGATCGCCGCCCACCTCGTCTCCCTCCTGTGGTAGATTGATCAAGCCCCACTGTGCACATAATAACAACTTTATTTATTCTCACGTATTCCCAATCTGGACCTGATCTACCTGTGCGTTATTCGTTGGGTCTGGAGCCTGGACAGGCGCGGGTTGCCATCGGCTTGGCGGCTAGTGAATTGTGACACGAAACCGGCTGTGGCGCAATTGGTAGCGCGGTAGACTGTAGTCTTGATTGATCACCTCGGTAGTCATCTATCGGTTCCTGGTTCGAGTCCGGGCAGCCGGAATTCCTTTTCTCCCATCCCTGGAGGATTAGAGCACTCCTCAGGCGGAAGTTGTGATTTCAGGCCTCACTCAAGGCCTGTGGCCCAATGGAAAGGCGTCTGACTACGAATCAGGAGATTCTGGGTTCGACCCCCAGCAGGCCTGTATCACATCTTTTCCATTTTGTTGGAGTAGAGGTCCTGCATATCTTTTGGTGGGTGGGTTTTTCTTCTTTCCCATGGCCAAAGATTGCCCTCATAATGTACATTATGAGCCTGCTGCCTATCACAGCAGAATTGTGCACACCCAGATTGTGACCTTTACTGAAATGTCAACAACCGCCCTCTTAGCTCAGCTGGTAGAGCGCACGACTGAAGATCGTGAGGTCGCTGGTTCAAACCCGGCAGAGGGCAATCTACCATCACCCTTTTGCAATCCTCATGGCCCCCACCCAATGTAGGGCCTGCAGTCAGATGATCTTAAAGATCAGTGATGACATCCAATTTAATTTTTGGGCTGTGCCCTGCCTGGCTACTTACTTACTGGCAGTTATGCAGGCAACTGTTCCACATGTGACATCAATCATCTTTCATTTGAAGTTGAATATGTGACTGGCTTTATTGTTAGTCCACCATGTTCCTCCATGAATTTTTCAGGGATTTGAACTCAACATAGTAGGGGAGGGGGACTGCAAGCTTAGGGGTGGTGCTTGAACAGCTCCTACACCACTGCCATCTGCTTGATGTAGAGGTCACCCTGGAAGTTCTCCACACCCACACATCTTGTTGAATATGGAGAGCACCACAGCTGATTCACTGCACTTCCAGGGAGTTGATGTGTCAAGGGTTGACACAATGCATGTAGATTTGCCTGTTCCCAATCAACCACCAGAAGCACTCACACATCTGTGAAGACTGGGCCACCCAACAGCTCTAAGGCTTGCAACAAGCAGGTGGGAAAGCACTACCTGTCAAAACCTTCAGTGTAGTTCCACAGAGATTAAGGTAATGTTGGTCAGGATGGGCTCTGGACTCTCTTGGGTCAGCTTGTAACATGTTGTGGGCTGGTGGAGTGCTGGTGAGGATGATGGTTTTTGAAAGTTTTTTTGTGGGGGCAGTATGCCCTAGGGGAGTCTTTTTTTTTTGGAGGACTGTGGGCCAATGCACCCCATTGGCGCTCAAGACCCCCTAGGGTATACTGCCCCTTAAGGGACTCCATTTCACCTTTCCTTCTGAGAAGCTTCAACTTCCATCACCCCCCCCCCCTCTTTTCACTGACAACCTAAAGCCTTCCAGCCCTCTAAACAGCCTATTAATCTCCATTTTGAGATGATACTGTTGCCTTTCCTTTTTCCTGCGACCATCTCATGCCACAACAGCAGGAGAGGGTACCCAGTAGAGAAGGTGGCCAGGATTGTGAAAAAAATCCTTTTTTTACTAAAGTCAAATTTAAGGAATAAACACAAAAACTGGTGCTCACACAGGCACACAGTCACATTGCTGACTCTACTGAATGTTGCTCCCTTGGCCTGCACCAGCCCATTCCAATTCAAGACCACAAGGACACTAACATACAGCACAGCACAAGTTTGCCCTGATGGAGCAAACATGGTCACAGGCAGCAAGGATGAGCTAGGTACATTCCAGTACCTAAATGACAGCCAAAAACTAACAGATGTGAAGTTACCAACTCACACACAAGATGTGACCTCACCACATAGCACTGTTGGCTAACTTGACATAATCCACTTATCAACATTGGTGGAGAGACAGAGGAGATCCTACCATAAGTCCCTCCCCTTAACCAAAGCACTGGGAGAGTGGATTTGCTAATCAAGCACTGGTGAACATTGCAAACCTTGATTCCTGATAAACATGTCATGTTAGCCAATATCACCCATGTGCATGTCAACACAGTCCTTACCTGTGACCTGAAGGTACCTAGTTCATGTGATAGGTCCATTACAAGACATGCATTTAGTGCACTGGGAATGCAGGTTAAGGAGGCAAGCCCAGGCTGATCCCAGCACTTGCAATTATACCAGCAAATAAATGCAGACAGATTGGACTTCGCAATAGCTCCTTGACATGATTTGAGCGTGGATCATCAACATACATCATTGGGGGTAAGTGAAAGGTTTGTTGGTGTGACATTCTTGAATTTAGTAACAACTAAAGTGCAACTAAGCAACCAATCCGCTGTGGTGTAGTCGGTAACATTTATGGTTCTCACCCATGCGCCCCGGGTTCGATTCCCGGCAGCGGAATATCTTTTGGCCTGCCTTTTGTCCCTCACATCCCTCTCTCCCTGTTCTGCCCTTTGGCATTTTGTCTTTCAACGCAAGAGCCTGTATTGGGAGAAGATACACTTTTACAGGGCGGAGGCCTTGGCGGGCTTGCCAAAGAGGCGGAGTCGGGAGATGCCACCGCAGGGGTAGATCTTGAGGAGGACGTGCGTCACGCGCCCTTCGTGCTCCGCATCAAACGGGTGCTCCAGGTGCGGCTGCAGCGCCTTCGGCTTGACCAGGCTCGTCCACCTATTCCACGCAAATATCAGATATCCACCGCACCGCACACCGCACGCACCACAGACACACAGGGCGTACTTGATGCCGTGAGAGTGGTAGTTGTCCTTGGTGAGGCCGGGTTCGTAGCAGCCCTCGAGCGAGAAGGCGATGGGGTTGTTGTGCTTGAAGTGGAGCGTGTCGACGCCGATCTTCTTGATCACGCACTCCTGGCTGAGCTTGAAGAGGGTCCAGTTGTAGTCGCTCAACACGGGGCCCTCGAGGTGGAACACGCCGTAGTCGGGCTGGCCACGCATGCGCGCCGTCTCCCAGCCGTCGCCCATGTTCAGCGCGCGGGGCGCCTTGAGCATGTTGCTCGGCACACTGTAGTGCGCGCTGCTGCTTGCCACCACCTTACCGCCACCTCCGGGGGCGTCCACGCTCACCACGTCCACCAGCCCATCGCCTGCATCACAACACACAACACGCACGGCGCGTGTGAGGGTGGGCACTCGCTGGGGTCGTGTCGTGTCGTGTGTGTCGTTTCGTGTCGTGTCGTGTCTACCCTTGCCCCAGGCGAAGGAAGACGGGAGGGCCTCCTTGAGCTGTCGTTCGGTCACGGGGGGCCGGTGGAGCGACGTCGAGCGCCGAGTTCTCTGTTGTGGCGGCCAAGAAGGGGTGAGTCGGCCCGGCCGGAGACTTGCGTTGGAGGGCCGGGGGCGGGGAGAAGCGTACCGGGCGGCTGGAAGTGGGCAGGGAAGCCGGTGGTGGGCTGCAGCTTGCCGATCCATTCGTGGGCCACCAGGTGCGTCCACTCCGCGTTGGACATGTCCGCCACCTTTTCGTCCGTCTTGGCACCAAAGAGTTGCAGCCTACAGCCACGCACCACCCGCACGACAGTGAGTGCACGGCACAGTGGTGGTGGTGGGCTAGTGAATGAAGGGCACGGTACCGTGCGATGCCGCCGTCGGGGAAGTTGTTGAGCTTGACGCTCACCACGGGCACGGTGGTGGCGATGCTGGCGAAGTAGTTGCGCGAGTTGCCCTTCAGCAGGGAATGAGGAACGAGGGTCACCCACTTCTGCAACAGTCTGCGGAGAGGGCGGAACGAACGACAACAACAACTCTCTTAGAGACCGCACACGCACACGCACTCAAGACACGACACACGCCGCACACGCGCGCACAAAGGAGGGAGAGACTGAGAGAGAGAGAGAGAAAGAGTACCGCTTGTTCCTCTCCACAAGCACGAGGCCCTCGACGGAGCCACCGGGGGCATAGTTGCCGTCGAAGTGGGCCGTGTCGATGTTGACGCCGTGAACAAACGAGGGCGCATCCAGCTTCAGAATCACGAAATCTTGCGTTTGCCACAACACACAACACGCAGGACACACGGCAACACGCAAACAACGAGGAAAGTTCGAAGGGTGAGTCAGGGCGACAGCAAATAACGCGCGTGTGTCGTGTGTGTCGTGTGTGTGTCGTGTGTGTTGTAGCAGGGAGCCAGGGAGGTGTACCAGGAGGGTACATGTTGTGTCGCACCGTCTCCCAGCCGTCGTAGATCTGTCCCTCCGATCCGAACGAGTGAGGCACGAAGATCGGGTACGTTTCCTTGAGAAGGTTGGAGGCGGGAGCGAAGGACTCGTTGGAGATGAAGAGCAGCTCGGCGCCCTTCATGAGGTTGTCCATGCGCAGGAAGGGGAAGCGGTCGACGTTGCCCAGGCGCTCCACCTCCATGAGGTCGAGCTGGAACGGCGCGAGCAGGTAGCGCGTGGCGAACACGGTGAAGTAGTCGGCCGGCTGGGGCGACGTGACGAGCTGGTACACGATGTGCACGGCGACGTCGAGCGGAATCTTGGTGTGGGCGTTGAACGGCACGTCGAGCTTGTTGGCCTTCACCTTCTGTACCACGCGCTTCACCAGCTTGTCCAGCAGCTCTCTCGACAGCTGCATATTCGTCGTACCAGGCGTGTGTGTGTGTGGCCGTGAGCAATCATGTGAAGTGAAACAATTAAAACGAGGACGCACCGGAACTTTCTGGCCGTTGGCCAGGAGCACTTCCTTACCGTAGCGAAGCATGCTCCACAGCTCCCTGCGAGAACGCTCCTGCTCGCGCATTCACCCAGTCGACACAAAGATGACGTCAGCTGACTGACTGACCTGCTGGCCTGCGGCCTGGTGGAATGTGCGCCCTGGTGGAATGTTTGTGGAATGCATACCAGGGTGGCGGCGTCCTCCATGAGCGTGACGGGTACGCCGTCGGGGAAGGTCTTGGTGATGGGCACGTAGCCGTTGCCCGCGAGGTAGGAGGTGAGGTACTGGATGGCGTCCGACAGGTTGCGCTCGCAGTCCTCCTCCTTGGAAACCTCGTAGTCCAGACCCGACACCAACATCTTCTCGTGCGTGATTTGCCTGTGTTGTGTGTCGTGTGTGTCGTGTGTGTCGTGTTAGTGGAGCGCGTCGATGAGTTACTCACTGTGCGGAGAGTCGGGAAAGCAACGGGTTAGGGGGCGCACCTTATCCTCTCGACGATCTTCATGTGCTCGGCCTTCCTTTGCTCGGGCGACTGCTTCCGCTTGCGCTCCTCCATGTCGGCGATCAGCTTCAAGATCACCGGCGCCAGCTTGGGCATGGCCAACCAGCAGCCCTCGAGCTGTGGGGAGGCCACGCGACTGGTCAGCATATCGGTCGTGGTCGTGTGTCGTGTCGTGTCGTCCAACGTACCCCGCGGTCCACCTGGACGTTGAAGTCCTGGGCGAAGGCCGGCACGATCCTCTCCCACGAGCCTTGGCGTGCGGGCCGCGTGGCGGCACCATGCCTTCATTCCGCCGATGGGGATCGCGCCGCGCCTCTTGCACGCGTCCACCACGCCCCATCTGGTAGGCCTCCAGGTGCTCTACCACGATTCTATACGTCCATCACACGAACATGTCTAGTCAGCGCACGCTGAAGGTGGTGGTGGCGGCGGCGGCGTGGGATGAAGACCTGAGGTTGGACTTGGGGGCCATGGTGAAGGAGGGCAGGTTCTGGTGGACGGCGCCGATGGAGGCCATGTAGTCGTGCCAGCCGCAGTTGAGGCCCACGATGTAGTCGCGCAGGGCGAACAGGATCTCCTCCTTCTGGTAGGCCGCGAACACGTTCTCGACGATGGCCAGGCAGCGGAGGGCGCCGGGCCTGTAGGCACCGCGCGACGCGGTGCTCAGCTGCGCCTCGGCCGCCCGGAAGAGCTCCGCCAGGTAGGCCGCCTCTTCGAAAGTCTCCAGCTTCGGAATGTAGAACGCCGGCGTCTTACCAATTCGCTGTGTTGTGTGCGTGTCGTGTCGTGTCGTGTCGTGGTTAGCAAAGCTCGAGAGGGAAACAGAGAGCGGTGGCTTGGGCACCTGGAGTGGCTGCCAGTTGTGGTAGAGGTAGAGCGCGATGGTGACGATGTGGGCCGGCATGGGGAAGCCGTCGACCAGGAAGTGGGCGTTGGGGAGGTGCAGGCCCTCGAAGCGCAGCAGCATCTCGGTCGCGATGGGCTTGCCCTCGTCGGTGACCGCGTAGCGCTTGCCCTTGGGGCTGGTCGCGACAGCTGGCGGCGGTTGGCCAGGGTGCAGGCGTGGAGGCCGGCCAGCAGGCTCTCGTAGGCCACGGTGGACGAGTCCTCGAAGTCGACCATGAGGAAGTGCACGCCGCAGCCGAGGGCCTTGGCGATGGGCAGGGCGGCGGGCGGGGCCGTGATGGTGTCGTGGAAGCGGGCGAACGAGGCCGGAATGGGGGCCACCTTCCACGAGAGGTCGTCGCGGAGCCCTTTGGTGTCGGGCCGGTAGCCCAGCGCCACCGTACCATCGTCCAACCGCACATCTTGTAGCGCCACCTTGGCCTGCGTTTTAAATAATGATTAATTGTATAATCCAGATTAAATTCGGATTTACCTGATTCTTGTGTTGTGATGTCTCGGCGAGGGCAGAAGCGGCCCGATTGAGGCAGTCCCTCTTCATCTTGCGGTGGGCCAGGGCGGGTTGTAGGGCATTCTGGAAGGTGAGAGATCGGCGGTAGAGATCGACCGCGAAATTGAGGGCCTGAGGCGACAGCAAATCCCTGTAGGCCTCGGGGGCCGTGGCGAGCTGCAGACCCTCGACGCCAGCCACAGCAACCATCGACGGGTGGCTCCGCAACGCGGCGAGGTACGCCGGCGGCACGTACTCATCGAATGCCGGGATGGGACCGTCTCTGCTGACCTGCGCTGCTGCTGCTGCCATCTTTATAATATCGTCCTCCTTGTGCGTGTGTTTGTTGTGCGTGGCTCTGGTGTGGGTGGTGGTTATGCTTGTGCCCGCCGCTGCTGTGGTGTGGGTCGTGCAAGGAAACAGCAACCGCTGTTGCTCTGGCGTGTGAGATAGCGCAGGATGCGTGCTCCCAGGGAGTTTGTGCAAAAATTTGAGAGCTCTGAAACGCATTTCCAAAAGCAGCACATAGTGGACGACCTGCCGAGATGGAGGGGGAAGCGGCAGGGGCGGAGGGGTCCAGCATCGAAGCCCTGGTGGACAAGGAACTTCTGGAATTGGTGTTCTTATCGCCAGCATGCCTCAACGACAGCCACCTCCGCATCCTGCCCCTCGTTTGTCGGTAACCCCCCCCCCCTCACTCTCCAGTCACTCGAAACCACCTATGACCGTGGTGGAGGCAAACACGGGGGCAAATAACATGGGCCTTAGGCGGTGGCGGGAGGTGTGCAAGAGCGAGGCCGTGCGGCGGGCCATGCTCGCTGGCATCGTGTTCTCCTTCGGTGGCCAGCAAGAGACGTCACCGCTTGGCCACCCCCGCGACGTCGCTGTACTCCTCACCTGCCCACTCCTTCTGCATGCGTGTGCACTGCCCGGCACTGAGAGGGCATTCAACACCGCAGGTCGCGAGGTGCAGCATACCGACGCGCATCAAAGCGTTTCAGGGCACACGGGTGGTGGGCGTGGCTGCCGGTTGGCACCACTCGGTGTTCCTTACCGCCCGCGGTGAGGTACTCCAGTTATCCGTGTGGCCTGGATTGCGCGTGTGGCCAGTGTTGCATGTGTCGCGTGTGCAGCTTGTGGCGTGTGCCACAAGTCTCATTTAGGCGCGTGCAGGTGTTCGCGTGTGGCAACAGTAATGAGGGAAAGCTGGGCCAGGGCGAGGACAAACTTGATGCCAGCGTCCACGAGCCGCGGAGGGTGGTGGGCTTGGAAGACGTGACTCCCGTACGAGTCGTCGCGGGCGCATTCCACACGCTGGTGCTCACCAGCACCGGCACCGTACGCGCGCCTCTTCACGACTCCTCCGCACTCGTCGCCTCGTGGCCGATGCTGACCGATACTTTTCAGCTCTATTCGTTCGGGTACGGTCGCAACGGGCGGCTGGGCTTAGGCGACGACACGGACCGCTCGGTTGCCACTCTGATCACCGGCCTTTGCGGTTCACTCCCCGCCGCTCTCTGTCTCTCTTTTCTCTCTTTTCGTAGGCCGTGCAGCATCGCACACGCACGACCGCGCACGACCAACGGCACACGTGATTGCAGGGGAGGAAGTGGTGCAAATGAGCGGAGGCAACATGCACAGCCTGGCGGTGACCAAGAGCGGCCGGGCCTATGCCTGGGGCAGCGGATCGTACGACTTACTGGGCCTGCCCGCCGGGAACGAGGACGTGGCCACGCCCATGCGCATTGGTGGCGCGTTCGAGGCCAAGCGCGTGGTGGCCGCATCGGCCGGCGATTTCCACAACCTGTTCCTCACCGACGACGGTCAGGTCTTCTCCTGCGGGCGCGATTCGTATGTTCCCCCACCTTCACGGCCATGTTACGTCACGCCAAGCGCAACACTCAACCCCCCGGCAATCCAGAGATGGCAACGGTCGATTGGGTTATACGGTGACCGCCGGGCAGGGCGAGCCCAGGCTGATCCCAGCGCTTGCCGACAAAGTGGCAACGGTCATTGCTGCCGGTAAGGCCAAACCTCTGGTTCCCCTCTCGCGGGTTTGTTTCGACGTGACAACGTGTTTTTTTTGTCATGTGTGCACTGCAGGAGAAGCACACAGCCTGGTGGCCACGGAAGATGGCTGTGTGTTCACCTTCGGTTTGAACGCACGCGGCCAGCTGGGCTTTGGGCCCGATGCTCAGAAAGAATCATCGACTCAGCGGCTTGAAAACCTACCTACAGACATCAGCAAGGTGCATGCAATTTGTCTTGGTGTGAGGTGGCACACACTCACGCGTGGTTGATGGTAGTGTCTGTGTGAGGGAGGCGGGAAGGTGACAGGCCTGGTGGCAGCCTCGCAGCACAGTTTTGTGGTGATGGAAGATGGCTCCGTTTATAGCTTTGGCTGTGGTGATCACTTCCGGTGCGTCTTTCTTTCCACCCTACTCGCAATGTTTGAACTTAGAGGAACACAAAAGAAATTTATTCAAAGCAATGTTTGGGGGAAGGGTGCAGGTTGGGCCATGGTACCGCAGACGCAGTCATCACGCCGAAGAAGGTCGAGAGGTTGGCTCCGTTTGCCATCCAGAGTGTTGCAGCCAATGGCAGGCACACCCTTGCCTTGACCTAAGAAACGCCGCGGGTAATATAACCCCAAAAAGGTAATTATTACCAAATCTGAAGGCCTATGGCGCCCGGTCGGCGTTTCTGCATTTCCTCTCGCCGCTTTCCCAGTGGGGGGGGGGAGGAATAAAACGAAGCAGCGACCTGCAATGATTCCAACAACACAACAGCAACTTGCTCACCAACAACCACACCACACACACACCAACAAAAACCAACATGACCACCACGACTGTGACCAAGCCCTCCCTCACCTATTTCAACGTGTTCGGCCGCGCCGAGGTGCCCCGCCTCCTGCTCGAGGACGCTGGCGTCGACTACGACTTCGTGCCCGTCACCAACTGGCCTGAACTCAAGTCCCAGCTGACCGCCTCCGGCAAGCTCGCCTTCGGCCAGACCCCGCTCTACGAGGAGCCCGACGGCCTCACGCTGGTCCAGTCAGGCGCCATCTCCCGCCATCTTGCTCGCAAGTACGGCTACAACGGCAGCAACGCCCACGAGGAGGCCCTCATCGACCAGGCCAAGGAGGGTGCGAACGACGCGTACACAGCCGTTGCCAAGGTCATCTTCGGCACGCCGGCCGACCAGCAGGCCGAGGCCAAGGCCAATCTGGTCAAGGAGACTCTGCCGCCCCAGCTGGCTCACTTCGAGAGGCTGCTCCAGCGGAACGGAAGCAACGGGTATCTGGTGGGCTCGAAGCTGAGCTACGCCGACCTGAGTCTATGGGTGGCGCTGCAGCTGGTGTTCTCCCGGGTCGAGGGCAGCAAGGACTCGCTGCTGGGGGCCTTCCCCGCGGTGCAGAAGCTGGTCAACGTGGTGGAGCAGCGTGAGCGGATCAACGCTTACCTGGCCCGCGGTGTCTACAACAGCAACAAGAACTAGAGTCTGGCGTTTCTCTCAATTTACAATAAACTACAACACTAGTGATTGAATACTTGAGCGGAGCTCAAGAAAGGAATGGTAGCCACCTAGTCGGAGTTAGTGATAATTAATAACGAAGAAATACATGTACCACAGAAGACAAGGAAGCCATTTGGTTTCATCTCGTGCATGATTGTAGATTAATAACCCGAGACGAAGGAAACTGAGCAAAGACATTAGACTAAATCGTAAAACACCTCGCGGTCTTCATGTCGGTGGGCAAGTTGGTGCCCAAGGGCAAGACCACAATCAAAGGCCTGGTGCGAGGCAAGGAGGATGCTCCCATCTTCCTGCACATCACCTCCTCCGAACAAGTCGGTGCGTCCCCCCCCCCTCCCTTCTCTTTTCGTTCTTCCGCGGCGCGATGTATTTTTCCCATCGTTACCATCTCGAAAAAGAAAAAAAAATACAATATTAATCATAAAAAATAAATAACAAATTACATTTCCAACCTCTCATTTCAGTGGTTGCTGGCTGCCCAGCTCCTTCTTCTCTGTCCCCCCCCTCTCGTCTTGCCCAATATCTGCAATCTCGACCGCCTTGCTTTTATTTTAATCAATGAAACCTCAAACCTGATGATCGTGGAAATCCCTTGCAGTCAATCTGTTCGAGGACAAGCCGCCCGGGTACTGCATCCTTCGGCTTGACCCGGTCTTCATCGAAAAGTGGTCACGCTCGCCGTACGTCCACTTCTCCCGCACAGCACACCCCCACGTACTTGTCCTTCTCGGCTCATCTACGGCCGCCGCCACCGCAGGTTGCTGCTGACCTACAAGTTCGGTGCGCTGCTGTTCACCCAAATACTGCGCGTGCCGCACCTGCGGGTCAAGGCCTCCAAGAAGGAGATCCTCCTGTGCCAATGCGACAAGAACTCCTACTCGTACGCTCTTCTACATCTCCTTCTCTCTCTCTCTCTCCTTTGCGTGTACAGCAGCTGACGTGGGTGAACTATCATCACCGTCATCACCATTGTTGTCGTTTTCGTCGCCGCCGATCAGACACATCCGATCCACGGCCGAGTTCCTGCCCAAGCTGCAGTCGTTCATCGCCGAGTTCGTGTCCAACAAGAACTTTGTTGGTACGTCACATTTCTACATATGTTGTATATAGACCTCTAAAAGTAATATGTTTTACATATGATTCTACGTAGCTAACATTCTGTGTGGGTTGCAGAGAAACCATTGGATTCGTACAGCCCCGATTTGAAGAACGAGCTCTACTATAAGAAGTACCTCATCTTCCCTGCCAACGGCACTCGCCTGGTCCTGAAAAAGAAGAAAGAGGTACCGACCAATGATCCAGGCCCCAACGTGAGCTGAGAGTTCTCACACCTATCTTCTTTCCTGTTGTCCACCACCAGGATGAAGTGGAGACGGCCGAGGCGGGCATCGTCTTCTCCAATCTCTCGTTCTTCGGCAAGAAGGGCGAGGACATCAAGTCCATCAACACCTTCAACGAGTTTCTTCTCGGTGTGTGTCGTTTTGATCGCACGCACGCACGCACGCACGCACGCACGCACGCACGCACGCACGCACGCACGCACGCACGCACGCACATGCGCATGCACAACCGCACGAGTGCATTGCGCTAATAGGCGACTTCAGAATTCCTGGGAATGGAGGAGGCGACAGAGCCGCAGATGAAGGCCCTGGGCGTGTCCATTCAGCCGTCGAGCCGGCCCGCCAACCTGTCCGATTCGTCGGGGGCCAATCCCTCGCGGCTTCACATCCCCTCGCCTCGCCTGCTGCCCATGCACGGCAAGGCCGGGAAGAAGGTACGTCCGTCCCTATGTCTCACACGGGCCTTACAGAACCGAAGCTGACTCGTACGGTCTTTGCAGGGCCAGTTTGACGTGCTCGCATTCACCGGTAAAGAGAAGTCGGCGGTGATCGATCGGCTGAAGAAAGGTGCGTACCGCTACCCGATTCCCCTAACAGACACACCCTCGCGCCTCCCAACTTACCACATGTTATTATGTTACTTTTATGTTCCAGCCGGCGAGCAAACGATCGACATCGCGGATTCGGGCAGCAGTTCGACCCGATCGGTACGCACTGTTTCACCGTGTCGCACGACATTCTTGATTTCGACTTATTTCTTCGTTGGCGACACAGCAACGCAAGTACACGGATCCGCGCGAAGGCCTCAACACCTTTCTCAAGGAGCTCTTCGATGCCGTCAAAGTGGGCCAGTTGGCCAACGAGAAGATGGACTGGATCCGGCGCGGCCTGTTCGACGCCCTGGTCGCCAGGTGCGCTCCATCGCCCTCTTACCCGCAATCATCATGCCATCATACTAAAGCTCGTGTGCGTGCGCGTGTCGTGTGGTGTGCTGTGGTGTGTGTCGTGAGCGCAGTGGGCTGATCGCCGAGTTTACGTCCGATCTGCAGCTGGATGTATCCACGACCACCCTCTCGCCGCCGCAGAAGAGGGACATGCTCGTGGGCAAGATCCTGCGGCATCTGCTGAGCAACAACGTCGAGGGCTGTCGCGAGTTCGTGAAGCTCATGGGCGAAATGCTGAAGAAGGCGCGCGAGGAAGACTCCGAGTTCCCGTGGGGCGAGTGCGTGGGCCTCTTCACCCTCCTTTCCGTCCTCATCCGCTCCACCGATATTGAACCCTTCCCGACGGTACGCCACCCACACGCCACACACACACACACACACACGACACACACACACACGACACACACACGACACACACGAGCTGATGTGTGTGCGGGGTGTGTAGATATTCGTGCAAGAGTTGGGTGTGAATCGAATGCTGGAGGTATATAATGATGCGGCCAATCGGATTGAAGCCGATAGTGCCGCCGAAGCCGAGTTCCAAAAGGCCCTGTTCAAGCGGGTACTCATCCACCATGCGTGTCGTGTCCTGTGTTGTGCGTGCGCGTGTGTGTGGTGCGCGTCGTGCGCGTTGTGTCGCATGTTGTGTGCGTGTTATCTTAACGTTTTGCGTTTAATTTTGGACATAGAATGGAGGAGGGAGCGCATCGAACGGCGGGCGGGCCTGGCGCCTCGTCGGGGCTCTTCGATTCGGGAGGCGGCAGTGCGGCGCTGGCGGCGCCGGCCAACTACCACATCCCGGTGCCGCCCCCGCCCCCGCCGCCCGCTGGTCATCAAGCGGGGCAAGATCAGGAAGATGAAGAAGCGGTTCAAAACGCACAACAAAAAGGAGCACAAGAAGGACCAGCAGCACAGCGACATCAAGGAAACGCCCCCCACCGACGACGAGGAGAAGGAGAAGGAGAAGGAGAAGGAGAAGGAGAAGGAGAAGGAGAAGGAGAAGGAGAAGGAGGACAGCGGACGGGGAGAAGGGCAAGGGCAAGGGCGTGAAGCTGAACACATCCGTGGAATTCTCTACGCCCCGCACCTCGGTCTCTGACAGTACGCATCCTTCGCATTCTTCCATTCTTCCATTCTTTTTCTTTTTCGTTCTTTTTCACCTTCGTTCTCTTGGTCGTTTTCCGTTCTTTTTTTTTTTGATTTTTTTTGGGGGCAGACTCGCCGCGTCCCGTCATTCCGGCGCTCTCGCTCAGCTCCGCGGCCACCAAGACGAAGGACGACGGACTCACGTCGGCCCAGTCCCGCTTTTCTCGGCGCCGGTACCGCATTTCTCACCGCACACAACGCATAATCGAGAAAGAACGAATTCAGTAGGTTTAACTCTGCCTCTCGTCATACTGCCGGCAGAGGAATCAACGACGAAACGCCGCGCACACCGACGAGTGGACGTGGATCGTTTGGCAAGGAGCTCGGGCGCAACACGTCCTTCTACATCACGCCCTCCATTCAGCTCACCAAGCTGGCCTTCAATCTCGGCGAGACGGTGCCGTATCCGCACACACACACACACACACACACACACACCACGCGGCAACGCGGGAGTCCTGACGTGTCGTGCGTGTTGTGAGTAGGCGGTGGCGGCCGATCTGACAGCGCTGATGCGATACAAGACGGGTGTCGGGAATCCCGACGAGCCCACCGACCTTTCTGCCGAGGCCCGCAACAAGCGGCGATCCAAGCGCTCTCCACCTCGTTGTCCAATCTTCACAACTCTCTCGTACAGTCCGCATCGTGTGTCGTGCGTGCGACAGCTCTTCTCACGTACTGCGTTCGCACAGGCAATTTTCAAACCGGGCCAGCTCAAGCCGGAGGTGTCGTCCTTCCGGTCGACGGCGCCCTACAAAATCAAGACGATGATCCTCAAGGCGCTGGCCAAGATCATCGCCCTGCCGCACCTCTACGCCTACGTGCGCAGCCCGGTCAACCTCATCTTCACCGAACTCAACAAGGCGCTCGCCAACGGCATGCTCAAGATCGACCAGCCCTTCCGCGCCCTGTACCCGCCCCCATTCGCCCCCAATGCGAATCAGCGCACTCTTTTTCTTAGCTGCTGACCTTGTGGAATGTGGGTCGACTGCATTCATCGTGCAGGCTCTTCAGTGTGCTGCAACCGGTGTCCGACCGTGTGGAGTACTGCCACCGAATCGCGTGGCAGCAGGAAACGCAGCCCATGTCTGTACAAAGGTTCGCACTCGCATTACATCACCGCACACGCACAACGTCCACGACACATACATGGCGCTCGGTACTAAAACCGGCAAAATAGAAAAATGGATTTCAGGCGCGGCTTGGACAAATTCCTGTGCCGCGTGCACTCGCAGCTGTGCGATGCCTTGTCCCGCCAGAACTTGGCCGATCTCGAGCTGTGCCTGGTCATGCTGGGCGACTATCTCCACTTCTGCCCCACGCGCGTCATGGCCTCGCAGGTCATCGACGTCGCCATGGAGACGCTCCTGCACGTCAAGGTACTATCGTAATATATGTTAATATTAATATTAATAATAATACTGACCACATAAATCGCAGTTCCTGGTGTTCAACATGATGCCTGAGTCCCTGTCCGAAGATATGAGAATTCGGCACGTCCGCTTGGTACGATCGGCCTGCGCGTGCGTGCACGCATCTGCACCTTTTTGCTCACACAGCTTCGGCGTGTGAGACAGACCCATTCCCTGGTGCGAGTTTTCCAAGAGCTGTGCGCCCAGACCAAGCACGAGGGCACGCTGGTGTTTCTTCTGCAGTTGCTGTTGGGCACCAACGAGACCGTCCTCTTCTTCCGGTGCATACCTCACCTCGTTCATTGGGTGCTGTGCCACATAACCCACTGACTCTCACGCGTGTCGCGTGTTGTGTGTTGTGTGTCATGTACGATAGGGGCTATGCCAAGCGCATACTTTTCAGTGAGCAGACCATCCAAGAGATCACCTCCCACGAGAGCAAAGAGACCCTCACCGAATACCGCCTGCAGGTGCGCCTCGAACGACATTCCAGCGCTTTCTACTTCTTTTTTTCTTTCTCAACTGGAGCACCAACGCAACCCACCTCATCTGTGTGGCCACAGATCATCAAGCTGTTCTCTTCGCTGGTGTCGCTGGTGGGTGCCAAGCTCAAGTACATCGAGGAGCGCAAGTTCCCCACGTCTCCGCTTCACCTGTCCGGCTCTGCCGCGCTCAGCCTGCCGCAGCTCACCCGCATCAACAGCGCCGAGGAGGACGTCGCCCAGAGCAACAAGGAGGAGGACAAGTACGCCATGCCTCCCCTTTGCAGCGAAACATGAGCTGCGAGTCGCTGACACCAATTCCAGTGATACGGCGTGGTGCGTCTCCCTGATGGAGCAGCTGGGCTTCCTCATCAGCCCGCAGACCGGCTACTTCATGCGGTTCCTCGGCCAGGGCAACCACTTCACCAATTTTGAGGTAAATCCAAATTTATTCTTTTTATTTTCGATATTTCTATTAATTCGTAAAATTGCTGACGGGAATGTGTGGAATGCAGGTCAAGAAGGTTATGCTGCAGCTGTTCGGGCAGATCCTGATGACGCCGTGCAATCCGTTCGCCTGCAACAAGGCCTACACGGAGTTCTTCATCAGCCACCACTACCTCACCTTCCTCAAACTGTACAATAGCGACGGCTTCGACTCGTCCACCCTCTCCCTGTGCGCTCTTCACCTTCAGGTCCGTACATTGTGCCTACTTGATTCAATTCCTGTGCGCGCGCGTGTGTGTGTGGTGTCGTGTGTGCGTGTCCGCGTGTGCGGTGTATTGACCAGTTGAATGTAACATGTTTCAGATTCTGTTGTGCTTCGCCGAGCACAAGACGGAGAAGATCAAGCGCAAGTTCTACCAGCTGCGTATCATGGACTTCCTCGCGCGCCAGATCTCCCTCGAGTACGAGATCATCCTCAAGAACGCACAGTACATCGAGGTACAGCCGCAGCCAACCGGTGTGCTCCTTTGCGCTGCACGATCGATAAACTCACCGCACAATCGAACATGCACCATCGCGCACGTCTAGTCGCACGCACGCAGCCCAGAACCGCAGTCAGCAACGAGCCAGTCTTCGCCCAATCTGGGCGGACAGGTCGACCTGCGCGCGCAGGGCATCTTGCAGATGCAGCAGTCAAGTTCGCTGCCCACGATCCCGCTGCCGCGAAAGATCACCGGCGAACTGCCCCCATCGTCCTCGCTGACCACCAGCTCTACGTCGGCCGACCCTAAGCGGGTGGCCAGCACGCCCGCCTTGTCTCCACGCAAGGAGCCCATCAAAATGGCCGCCAAACGGAAGGCGCGCGCCCAGTCCATGAGCTTCACAGGTACGCACGACCGCACACGACAGACGCGACACACACTAATCGCACGCACGGCATGCCCAGATTCGCCACTCAAGCTGTCGCTGTCGTCGGTGACGGGTCACCCGGAAGAGGGCAACGCCAAGCGGTCCGAGCTGGTGTCGTCCTCGCGGGCGGTGCTGTCGCAGAACCGGGACGACCCCATCATCGTCAGCGATCGCGCGCAAAAGGAGGAGAAGAAGCGCAACCGCACGAGCGGCTCCTACATCCGCACCAGCAACCGCCGCATCCCCGCTCAACAATCGGGTGAGAAGTACGTTCTTTGCTTTCTGTATGCGTGCGTGTGCCATGTGTGCGATGGTGTGCGTGTGTGCGGTGGTCTGCGGTGGGGTCGTGCGCTTGTGTCTTCTTGGCTGATTCTGAATGCCACCATGCGCCTCAGGGGTGATTGGGGAATGCGGAGCATGCCCAGCTGGTCGCGTGCCAAGGATTCCTCAGTGACGGCTGGCACTTCGTCGGCTTCGGCTTCGGCGTCGCCCGCCTGGGCGCCCGAAACGCCCGAGCCCGAGAAGAAGACCTTCGGCCAACTGAAGAGCAGCATCAACATGGGCAGCATCGGCAAGAAGGTGGGCAAGGCCATCACCCTGCCCGGCCTCAAGCTGGGCACCTCCCTCACCAAGGAGAGCTCCGCTGCGCTCGGTATGTTTTGTTTTCTTATTATTTCTTTATTTATTGTTGTAATCAATTATTATTAAGTTTTTGTTTCATTTTTGCGTTTGATTATTTTATGAAACAATTTGGCTGATGGATGTGGGTGGGAGCAGCCAAGGAGCTGGCGCCGCCGAGTACCAGTGTTCGGGGGCCGAGAGCAGCTCCGACGACGAGGATATGATGAAGCCGCGGGTGAGCATCGGGTCGATCGTGACCATGATCCCTCCGCGTCTGTCGGACAGCAGCAGCAGCAACAGCGGTCCCCACAGCGGCCAGCAGCTCATCGTCGAGATGACGTCCTCGTCGACCTTCCAGACCTCGGAGCTTACCTCTGACGGCAGCCGCACCGAAACAGAGGGTATGCTCCCTTCGTTCTTTCGTTTCGCTTTCGCTTTCGTGTTCGCTTTTTGATTTTTGAGGTTTTTGCAGCGACAGAAGACGACGAGAGCGATGACGACGCTACGCAGTCGCGAGGCTCGGTGTCGTCCATGTCGTCATCGTCGGGCAAGCTCCTCATCCCGGGCCTTAAGCTCAGCGGCGCCGAGACCAAGGACGGCTCCGCGGCCGTAGGCAAGGGCAACGTCGTCATAATGAAGTCCCCAACCGCCGCTGCCGAGGTGCGGGACTCGTCTCCACCCCTCGTTATGGGCCGAAAAGTACTGATTTCGTGTCGTGTGATAGCCCAAGAAAATGATCGCGATTCCGGGCCTGAAGCTGACTGGAGCTGACACAAAGGACGGCTCGACGGCGGTGGGCAAGGGTACCACGCTCCTCAAGTCGCCCACCACCACCACTTCGACCTTTGTGTCAGGCCGCGGCCATCGTGAACGCGCCGACTCGGACGACGAGACAGGAGAGGGCACCGACGCCGATGGCGACGACGAAGGCACCGACAAGTCCGAGAGCGATCGCGAAATGGAAAGCGAAAGCGAAAGCGAAAGTGAAAGCGACGATGGGGTACCACACATTTTCGCCCCGTGGTCGTTCGCTCTTTTGAGTGCCGCTTTGTTAATCGGATCGGTCGTTTCCAGGGCTCGCCGGTGAAGCCGCTGGCCAAGCTGGCCATTCCGGGCCTGAAGCTGACCGGAGCCGACACCAAGGACGGCACTGCGGCAGTGGGCAAGGGCAAGGTGCTCGTCAAGGCCGCGTCGAGCGACAGTAGCGAGAGCGAGAGCGAAGACGAAGCTCCACCGGTACGCAGTCACCCGACCTGAGTGCCGCGCAACGCAACTCACACTCACATGCACCGCACACGCACGCACGACACACAGCCTGTGGTGGCCAAGATCGCGATTCCAGGGCTCAAGCTGACCGGCGCCGACACCAAAGACGGCTCCACGGCGGTGGGTCGCGGCACCGTTTTGCTCAAGACCACAGCCAACACGTCCCAGAACAGCAGCCTCGAAGACTTGCGGTCGCCGCTCGCCGTCAGAAGCAGCAGCGAAAGCGAAAACGAAAGCGAAAGCGAAGACGAGCCTCCAACGCCGCCTCCCGCGGTGACCAAGCTGGCGATCCCGGGGCTCAAGCTGACCGGCGCCGACACCAAGGACGGCTCGTCGGCCGTGGGCAAGGGCACGGTCCTCACCTTCAAGACCGCCAGCAAAGAGGACATCCAGGCCGTGGACACCACGAGCAGCGAAAGCGAGAGCGACGAGGATGAAGAAATCAAGGTTCGTGTACAGTCGTGCGTGTGCGTGCGCATAGCAACTGATGAACGTTCTCCCACCACAACAGCCGGCGCCGGTGACAGCAAAGATTGCGATTCCGGGCTTGAAGTTGACGGGCGCCGACACTAAGGACGGCTCGTCGGCGGTGGGCAAGGGCACCACGCTCATGGTCCTCAAGGTCGCTCGTTGGAGAACTTCGCCGACTCTGCCGCGCACTCGGATGCCTCGTCCTCGGACGACAGCGACAGCGAGGGCGACGACAAGCCCCGATCTGTCCAGCCCATGGCGATGGCCAAGCTGGCGATTCCGGGCCTGAAACTGACGGGCGCCGACACCAAGGACGGGTCGTCGGCAGTGGGCAAGGGCACCACGCTGGTCGTCAGCACCGCCGCCGTCGCCACCACTGCCAGCGTCGCTGCTCGCCCGGTGTCGCCCCACAGTAAAGTGGCGCACCACAGCCAGAGCGAAAGCGAAAGCGACGACAACGACGAGGGCCGGCTCGCCACCGGAACCGACCACAGCGACTCCGAGCGCAGCGACCGCGACGAGAGCCCGCACCCGTCGCCGAGCGTGCGCCGGCCGTTCGCCATTCCGGGCCTGAAACTGACGGCCAACGAGACCAAGGACGGAACGGCTTCGGTGGGCAAGGGCACCAACCTCGGTGGCGGCGGCTGCTCCGACGATGACCCGCAGCAGCATTCGCACGAGGTACGCTAACGCGAAAACTATGAAAATTTTTCTCAGGTGTCGTTGCATTCCTCACATTCTCAATGTTTACATCAAGGATCTTGCCAAGTCGGCGAGCCCGCAACCGAGCGTGTCGGGTTCGCCGTCGCGCGCTTCGCCGCGGCTGTCTCCCGGCTCGCCGAGCGCGCGGCCAGCGATTCCCTCGCTCAAGTTCCCCGGCCACCAACGCCGAGTCGACGCCCATGCCGAGCTCGCCCACACGCAGCGGCGCCAACAGCTCCAAGGAGGGCAAGGAGGGCCGCAAGCTCATTGAGATTCAAGAGCGCCGACGGTACGCACGACACACACGACACACACGACACCACTGTCACCCAAAGCTTACGATTCTCGGTAAAGGATTACGCCGCGCACGCCGAAGAAGCCGATCATGACGACGCACCCGCCGACGCCGAAGCGGCCGATGGGCGGGAGCGACGGTGCGGCACTGCCGTCGCCCAAGCTCAAGGTCACCTTCGGCGGGCCGGACGGCAGCGGCGGCAGCGACCACCCTGCTTCGTTATCGCCCCGCGCTACCACCACCACCGCCACCACGTCGAGCCCGCTCTCGCCCAACCGCTCCGCTATGCTCACCATTCCCAGTGGTACGCCAACCTTTTTCTCCCTGCGGCTTGCTACGTGTCGACATCATGTAGTTGACTGTGTCGTGTGTCGTCGTATGGCCACCAGGTACGGGCGGGTTGGAAAAGAGCAACTCGGCGAGCCTCATTCCCAAGTTGCGCTTCACGGAGGACCTGCGCCAGCACAATTTCAAGCAGGAGGAGTTCCTCAAAGAGGTACGTTTGCACCATCACCGCCGCCACCTCGCCTCCAAGGGCATCGCCCAGGCGTTGACCACACTTTTTCCCCCAGGCGCTCGGCGAGAAGCCCCAGAAGTTCCCGCAGCTGGTGGTCCCCGCAGGCGGCAAAACGTTGTCCGACATCGGTACCTACCGGACCCGGCCACCGATTGCTATGTTGACCCACCCGAACTGACGTCAACGCACCACCACAGAGCACCGGATCTTGCAGAGCGATCCCTCGCTTCGGTTCGTCAAGCAGTCCACCAACCGACGCATTCTCGAAGACATCGAGAACCTCACCGGTACGAGATCTTGCGTGGAATGTGGGGAATGTCGACCCGGTCTGACTGGGGTTATGTTGGGTCGCGGCGAGCAGGTATGCTGGATGATATCGAGGAGCTGAGCCCGGAGGACATCATCGAGCGGAACCAGCTCTACCTCTCGGAAAGAAACGAGCGCAAGATCTACATGGACAAGGCCCTCCACATCACCTTCCTCCAGCTCATCTTCTCGCTGCTTCTCACGCCCATGTACTCCCTCTCCCCCCTCCCTTCGCTTTCGTTCTTTTTCTTCTTCTTTTTCGTTCTTTGTTCAACAGCGGACATTAACACGTTGATCGTGGCGTACTTTATAGGGGCACGTTGCAACCGCTCTACACGGACCAGTTCCCGGTCAACAACAAGAAGCTCAACATTCCCTTCCTGCTCCACTCACGTGCGCCAATTCCATTTCCCTTTTCTTTCTCTTTTCTTCCTTCCTTTTTATATTCACTTTTTCTCTCGCGACTCGACACACAGACATCAACCACCCGGCCAACGGACCCATCATCCCGGAGCTCGTCGAGCGCAGCCTGGAGATGAAGGTACGTCGTCGTACTCCGCTCGTCTGCCGACGAAGACCTTTTTTTAGAGGACTTTGCTGGTGCTGACGATGGCCGTCATCGTGGTGTCACAGGAGGGCGCCTATCGCATGCTCAAGCTGCTCTCCAACCGCCTGTTCTCGCCCGAGCAATACCAACACATGAAGCGCATCGCTATCGGCGTACGCTCTTTTGCTTTGCTTCTATGACTCGATCATCGCCCAACCCAGCACGACTCTGTTAACCCGTTCGTGCACGCGTGTTTTCATTAGGCCTACGGTACGGTGTACAAGTGTACGGTGGGCAGCGAGAACCTGAACGTCGCAGTCAAGCTCATGGAATTGCCCAAGTCCATCTGGGGTGCGTCGCCTCTTTCCATTCCACCGTTCTCCTGTGCTCAAAATTAACGCGACACACAACACACACACACACACACGCACGCACACGCACACGCACACGCAACACAGATCGGTGCGTGTTGCACGACATCTTCACGGAGATTCTGGTGTTGGATGCCTACAAGGACGACAAGCGCATCTGCAAGCTCTACGACTACGGCGTGAGCGAGGAGCACTACTGGGTCATCATGCGGTTCTACCGCTGTTCGCTCAAGGAGTGGCGCTTCGCCAGACCAGGCCCCTGTCCGAGAACCTCGTGCTCTATCTCAACATCTTCTCGCGCGTGCTCGAGACCATGAAGATCTGCATCAAGGGCGACAAGTTCAAGATCAACCACTTCGACCTCAAGTGCGACAACGTGCTCATCGACCCCATCGACCCCAACATCGAAGAAGTACGCGCCCACGTACCACCGCACACGCACCACCGCACACACGCACCACCGCACACACGCACCACCGCACACGCACACTGACGCGCGGTTGTTTTTTGGCGGTCGCTCAGGAGGAGCTGCTGAACCCGCGGAGCGACAAGCCGCCGTTCAATGTGTGCCTTGCCGACTTTGGCGAATCCACGGTCTACCAGAGCGAGGACGACGGCTACACCACCGCTCGCGCGGCACCGAGTTCAACAAGAGTGCGTCGCACATCCACTTATTTTTAATCTTTTTTTTTTCGTGAGCGACTGCTGACGTCTTTCGTTCTGGCCGGGGCGCAGGTCCCGAGATGCTGAATGCGGCCTACGCCAACAAGAAGGACGATCTCCAGAAGTACGATCGGCGCAAGAAGGTGCGTCTCACGTGTTTCTGGTTTGTTTTCTGTGCCGACGTGGCACCAACTTCCTGACTATTTTTGTTATTTCCTGGCCACCAGACGGGCTGCAACAAGGCGTCGGACGTGTGGGCCCTGGGCTGTCTCCTCTACGAACTCCTCACCGGCGAGTTCCTCTTCTACGGTACCCCCACCCTACCTCCCCCGTCACATGCCCATGGCCGCAGCGTTGCCTTTTCTTTTTCTTCTTCTAATGATCGCCGGCGGCTTTCTTTCGCTCTTTCTTTGCAGACAACGATTGGGTGCGCTTCTTCATTCGCGTGACCTACCTGGGCCAGGAGCTGATCACGGCCGAGAAGCGGGCAAAGATCGACAACAACCCGCACCTCCTCCGGTTCTTCCAGTGGATCTTCATGCGCAACCCTCTCATGCGGTACGTACCACCACACACCAGCCCCGGCCCGGCCCGGCCCGGCCCACCACACGCACACGCAACGATGGACTCTCAACCCTGGCTCTTTGTCGCACGCAACGCAACACCACACGCCAGGCCGACGCTGGAGGACGTGATCGTCAAGTTCCAGGAGATGCTCAACGTGATGATGCCCCAGCTCCAGGAGTCGGCCTCCATGATCCTCTCTCCCATCAACTCCTCCAACTTTGCCGCTCCCGCCGATCCTCGCGCCTCCATGAGTACGTCATCTCCCACTGTGCGCGTGTGCGGTGGTGCGTGTGCGTGTTCGTGTGCGGTGGTGCGTGTGCGTGTGCGGCGATTTACGATGAATGGTGAGAGCAGGCATGAGTGGTCCGATGATCTTCAACAACAACAATGAGGAGTTCCTGTTCAGTCCCACGTCGCGCTACCATCGCCACACGCTCGCGCACTCGCTGAAGACCGGCGACCAGCGGCCGGGCCAGGCCACGGAGACCGACCACTACCACGAGATCATGAACAAGCTCACGCCGCACATCTTCCTCGGCAACGAGGCCAACCACGAAATCAACCAGCTCAAGTTCCACTACAGTACGCAACACACGAGACGCACGCGACACACGCGACACACGCAACACGCGCAACACACAACGCACTAACTTGCGGGTGTCGCCTTAGGCATCACGCACATCATCAACTGCAGCGAGGTGGCCAACGCGCACCCGCAGCAGTTCGAGTACCTCCAGATCGCTTCCCTGAAGGACGTCAAGTCTGATGGTTCGTTTTTTATTCTTTTTTCTTTATTTATTTTATTCTTATTTGGCATTTTCTGGATTTAAGCTTTATTTTTTATAGAAATTAATTTCTATAAAATCATTTCCGTAAAACAATTTGGATATTTTTTTTGGGGTCGAGCAGGAGGTGATCCAGTTCATCCGCGCGGCGACCGAGGAGCACGGCAAGGTGCTGGTGTCCTACCACGGACGCAGCAGCGAGTTCGCCGTGGGCATCATCCTCGCCTACCTCATCGAACAGCACAACCTCACCTACTTCGAGGTACACCGCACACACCGCACACGCACACACCGCACACGCGCGGACGTGGCACTCATGTGTTGGTGATGTGTGCGCGCAGGCGTTCAATCTGGTGAAGAACCGGCGGTACATTATCAAGCCCAACCCGCAGCTGGTGGCCAAGGTGCGGGCGTCGATGAGCTCCACGGTCAAGCCGCAGCCCGACTCGGCCATCACGGCCGACGGCACGCCGGAGCTCTACATCTGGGACGACAAGCGCAAGAAGGAGCGCAGGAAGAAGGAAAAGGAAAAGGAAAAGCGGACCGAGAAGGCCAAGGACCCCGTCAGCCCCGACGAGGTCGAGCACACCGCCTTCAACCCGCTCGTCTTCAACCGACAGATCCAAGAGGTTCGTTTCCTCGGCCCGTGCGTTGTGTGTGTGAGGGCGCGTGTCGTGTCGTGTGTCGTGTGTCGTGTGTCGTGTCGTGTGTCGTGTGTCGTGTGTGTTGACATGTGTGCGTTGTGCAGCGTATTCGACGAAACAAGGAGGCGGGCCTCGATCCGCTACATGTGCCGGTGCGGAAGGAGCCCAAGCCCACTCGGCCTCGCCTGCGACGTTCGTCGTCGGCCGACGACATCGCTGCTGTGGCTGCCAAGACCAGGCCAGCCGCGGACTCCTCACCGAGCGCCAGAGCCCTGGGCGCAAGCTCTCCAAGGAGCTCTAGAGCAGCTGACAACACAAATATATCATATTTTGTTCATACAAAGAAGTAGAAGAAGGTGGTGATAGGTGTTATTGATTGGGCGCGCTGTCAAACAAACACAAACGCAATCTCCTTCCACTCCTGGTCCGGATCGGCCCAGAGGTCGAGTTGGTCAAGCAGTCGCTGTCTGGGGTCGTCCCTACTCCTGCCTGAGTTGAGGTGCCAGCTGAGGTCCCGCTCCTCCTCGTGCCAAACCTGGGATACAAAAGATCAGCAGCAAACTCCAATCGTACCAGACAGAACACACTGACAGAGGCGCACCAAACAGTTTTCTGTAAAAGTTGGGTTGAACGCGTAGACGTTGGCCGGAGCGAGGCAGCATAGGGCAAGGAAGTAGGCCACTCGCTTAGAGTCCCACATTCTTCCTTTTTGCGTCGGCTCCACAACCGATGCCGTTTCCTCCTCGTCGTCCTGCCTTGGCTTGTCGTCGCCTCGCCGGTGTCGGACTTGTGCGCAGCGCCATAGAAGCGGGGGTCCTCGTTGGGCTCGTGGTGCAGGTCGAGCGCGCGCCCGATCAGCTCCAGCAGCGCCGCATGCTGCTTGACAACCAGTCCCCTGGGGCTGCTGCTCTCCTCCCCAATCACTTGGAACTGTGCGAGTTGGGTGTCCGGCACGCAGGACTGGTGAAAGATGGTTTGCTTGTCGGTCGGCGATCGGGTGCCCAACCTGATGAGACGTAATAGTGGTGTCAAAAAAAAACAACATGAAAACAGAAAAGAAGAGAGAAGAGAGGAGCGCCACACCACTTCATGGCGGGGTCGTTGCCTCCACGAGCGACAAGAACAAGACGCCTGTGGGCATGGGTGACGGAGAACTCGCACTCCACTTCGATCTCGAGAGTCTCCTCTGCGCCTCCGGTGGAGGCTGTGCCATCATCACCAACTTCATCAGCCAAACGACACACACTACACAAGGAGGGGGGGGGGGGTATCAAAAACCATGGCGATCGACAATGGCAAGCCGAAACGAGCACGCCGCCTCCACCTGCAAGGAGCTCTCCACAGGGGACCACTGGGTCACTGCGCCTGGGAACAGAAAATCCGTGCATCAGCGCTGGCCTGCATTGCACACAACACACCACACGCTCGTACCTTGGCCAGAGCGCACGCAAGAAGCGAGGCGGGCCAGCTGCGCAGACGAGGGCCAGTCAAGCTCGGCGCTTTGGTGCCACATCTCTGCCAACTGCAACCGGTACTGCCACCGTTTTGCTGTGTGGGCAGGAGAGCGACGCGTGGAGCGGAGTTGAAAAGTTGGGTTTGGCAAAGCGCGACAATAAGCCCGCGAGGGATTGGGAGGCGCACCAACGTCGACCAGAAGGGTGAGATGATTGGGCGAAGAGATACTGTGAATGCGTGATGTCAGGTCGAGCCACTTCTCTTCAGCGCGTGACCGCGCACCATGGTCCAGGAAATCACCTTGGCTGACCATCACCCACCCATCACTCCCCCCACCCCACCCACAATCTCACTTAGCACTGTCTGATGCCTTTGTTGTGAATCGCAGCACCGCGTACATCAGTGTCGATGTGGCCAAGACCTGGTCGACCAAGGCGGGCAGAACTCCATAGGCGCAGCGCGTCACGAACGACGCCAACCTGTTGCATCACAATCGCCATCAATGACGTGGGCTTAATTGGAGGGAGGTATGTGGAGTGTTGGGGGGGTGGGTCGGAACTGCAAAGGTGGCCAGTTGACGTCCAGCTTTGCCACCAGATAGAGCCACGCCTGACTGTTGAACTGAAGCTCAGTCTCTGTTGCATGACACGCACGAGCAGGCGGCAGTGAGGTTGTGTTCGAGCAAGGCTCAAACCTTGAAGAGCTAAGGGACGTACCAAATCCAAGGGAGCCCGACATGATGTTCATGAAAGTTTGGTCCAAACTACCACTGTCAATAGTGCCCGACACCGCCATGTAGCAGCAATTCTGATGGTGGTTGTATTTCTGAGTGTAATAACACGTGTGAATGAGGGTGTGGCAGATCCAACCAACGCGACCACAATTGGCATGGTGAGACATACAATGACGAAGTCGATCATGGCCTCTTTTTCGTCTGTAGAAGACGATGCCCGCTGCGGGAGTTCAATCCTGAGGAAGGTGATCGTCATAGACGCGTCGGAAGAGCTGCTTTTGTGATTGATCGTTGCTCTCACATGCACAAGCTGCCATATATTATGATGATGAGTCTTGCATTATTACAATTATTTAATTTGCTGGGGACGAACCTGGGCGAGAGAGAAGGCTTCGGTCTCGCTGAGCTGCAGCCTCACATCAGAGGAGGCGACATCGCGCCAGAAGTCGCATGAGCGCAGGCGCAGCTCGTGGAGGCGCGCGTCGGCCGCAATGCGCACCGCTTGCAGCAGCTCCCACCTCTCGTCCACGCTCCGCGACACGGTCGTCTCCTCTGAAGACAGCTGGAGCCGACGCCCTCCGACACCCAAACCCTGGTAGCCATCGTGACCGCCAATGCCGGGACAAAACAGGGGATTGCCCAGGCGACCCCACGGTTGGTTCTTCTTTTCTGCATCAGCGAGCCGGGCGGCTTCGGCGGCGTCGGCCAAGATCCAGGCCAGCTCTGCCTCGAGATCCTCTTCGTCCTCCTCTTCATTAGTCGTTGAGCTTTCGCTGTCGCTTTCGTTTTCGCTTTCATTTTCGCTTTCGCTTTCGTTCTTTCGGTCTTCTTCGTCGTGGTAGTGGTGGAGTGGCGGGGGGGAGGCTGGCGAAGCGTGGGAGGAGATCGACCAGCACAAACCGGGCAAGCGGGTGGTCGCGCACGACCAGATCGGCCCAGAAGGAGCTGGTGGCCCGCAGCCGAATCGCATCGCCCACCGCCAGCTCCCTTTACTCGTCTGATCAGTTCCTTCCTCCTTAAGGGACGAAGGGGGAGGTGGACGAACCGAACAAGTTGGTGGAGCACGAGGTCTGGCAGGTCGCTCAGCACAAGCGGCCAAGCCGCCCCGTGCGCGTTGCGCGGTGCTGCCGTGGCGTCGTTCTCCTCGGTAGAACAGCGCCGGGCCTTTTTCTTTGTTGGGGCCTCGTTGTGGTGACGCAGCGCGCAGGGAGAGCGGCCGCCACTGTCCGTTATGATTACATCATCTTCTTGTGCTCGCTTCATGGCGTGTGGGTACTTTTTCAACAATATTGTTCCAAGTAGAAGAATATTATTGCTCTTCACTGATCGTGATTTGCGAGACAGTCAGCACGACGTGGCCGCATTTCACTGACATTTGTCACTTCTGCTTCATATAATAGTTTTTGTTAATTGTTTTGTGTCTCCTGATCATTGAAGAACACGTGCCAACCAAAACTCAAACATTCTGGGCTCAAACATCGTGGGCGCGAGCTGCGCTCAGCATCTTCTTCAGTCTCGTCGTCCTGCGCCTCTTCTGCAGAGCAAGCGCCACCAAGCCCACAGCGATGACGGCCACGACAGCCACGACTGCCAGGGGCACCGCAATGGAGACCGCGATGACCCACGTTTCTTCATCACTCGTGCTTGATGACGAACTGTCCCTGTCCCTGCGCCCCACCAGCACTCCCAGATCTGCCCCACCCGCCCACTGTCAACCACGACCCGGCCATGAAGGGAGTGAGCCTTGGGGGGGCAGAGCTCGCTCGTACCGGGGTCGTAGGACATGTTAGAGGCGAAGTAGCCGAACGACAGCACCAGGCTCGACGACTCCACGTCGGCGTCGAACTCCACCGGCGCTCTCCCACCTCCGCTGGGTGCTTGCACCACCACGCCATCGAGCTCGACCACGGACACGAAGCGCACCTCCGTGGTGAGCGCACGCTTGCCGTCGGAACTGCGCTGACCGCCCAGAAGCAGGCTCGTCAGGCCCGACGACGATCCCTCCTGGCGTCGGGAAGCGACCGGTTCCTCCACCGGCGGCGGTGATGGATAGGTGACGTTGGTGAAGGCCGGGCTCACGGCCAGCCGCACCTCGAGCCGACTGCTCGAGTTGTCACTGGTGGAGAGCCAGGGCCACGACGAGACGCGGAGGGCGATCTTGGTGAGGGCGGGCAGCACGGTGAAGGAGGCCAGGTCGCCGATGGTCACGTTGGTGGCCTCGTCGAACAGGAACACCTCCATCTCCACCATGCACGGCCGCTGTAGAGGGTCGACTGCCTTGTTGTTCACGAGGGCGGTCGACTTGAGCACGAACGCTTGCGACGCGCCCAGGCTGTTGGACGGCAGCACCGACCACGCGCCTGCGACGCCAGTCATTGTTATTCCACTCATTGCTTGGCCGCCACTAGAGGGGAGCGTACCAGAGAGGGCTTGGGCGGCCTGGAGGCGGGTGCCATTGGCGGCCACTTCGGTGATGGAGGCGAAACCCAGGCCCACCGTGGCCTCCTCGACCACTGCGAACTGGTAGGGGTTTAGGTCCGACGTGACCTTGGGCACTATCTGGAGCGTGTTGGTGGTGTTGAAGCGCAGCACCGGCTGCTCCGAGTCCGGGGCAGACGAGTTGGACGAAACAAAGGCCAGAGTCCTCACACAGCTCCCTGCGAAATGATGAGCGCACTGCGTCAGAGGAATCGACAGGAAAGAATGCAAGGCACGGGGCGTGCAGTGTACCGAGAGACGATGCTTCTGGCGGGTTGATGGACAGAGTTCCTTGTTGGACGTTCCATGATCCCTGCGCCTTGCAATTGAAGGCTGTGTTTCCAACCACAACAACAACAGAACAGATCAACCATGAGACAGCATTGTGTGCTTTTTGAGCAAAAACACCAGAGAGCAAGAAGTAGTACCTCTAGTCCTGTTGGCCGTTTGCAGATTGATTGTGACGTCGGCGTTTTGGTTCCAGAACACGTTGGGACTGTTCATCTCCACACCTGCCGCGCCGAAATGTGATGAGCGTCATCCAACTCGAGGGACCCGCGAGCAAGCATGGGCGTGAGCGCACCACTGTAGGGATTGGCAGTGATTTGGTCGCTCATGGGTACCAGCACCTGCAGATTGACAGGGGCGTCCTGCTGCCACAGCGTGGCGGCAATCCAACCGGAGCCGACCTCGCCCAGATAGAGCGCTGACCGCCCCCATCACAGCCCTCGAATGAGTTCAATTCGTGCACAAACAATGGACAAACCAGTCAGGCATGTACCATTTCGTCTGCTGGCCACCAGGTCGAGAGCGGCCTTCTGCTGCCAGACCCATTCGCGACCATCAATGCTGTATGAAGGGTCAGTGGCCAGCGCAGGAAGAATGTAACAGTTCAAATTGGTGATGGTCGTACCAGCAACTGCTGCGGGCGAAAGCGGCGGTTGGTTGGCAAACACGGAGAGTTGCGCGCGTCCATTCTGAACCCATTCGCCCAACAATATGCCCGCAGCAACGTGGGCAGCCGCAATGTTGACGGTCCCATTTTGAGTCCACCGACCGAACACCCACACAGCTGAACAAGCGTCGATGAGGTGAGAACCAAGAACGCATTGGCCAATGGAGGGGGGGGGTGAAGGTACTGAATGGGTCAAGGCAGCCCCTGGGCGTCTGGACGCAAGGCTGTTCGGATGCACTGCTGTTGGCATTAAAGCTGCCCAGCTGCAGCCACTCGCCCTCGCAGAACATTCCTGATGATCATTAACACCCACGCCCAATGCAATGGTTCATCTCAGTTTCCCTCACCTCCCTCATATATCAAAAGCAGAGCTCAACGTACCGGTGGTCGCGTTGTTGAGCACACTGATGGCCAAGGTGCCCTGCTGAATGAATGCACCACCCTGCTCCACCTGCACGCCTGCTCGAGACATCGCCCCCTTATTAGCCGGCACCCAACCAAGCATGGTGAATGGCCAAACGCACCAACGCCCCCGGGAGGCACGACGGTGAGGGCGCCTTGCTGTGTCACCCGACCGCCGTCAACAATCCGCAGAGCCGCTGGGTTGTGTTGGGTGGCCGAGTGGCTCTTTGATGTGAGATACGATCAGTCCAATAAAAAAACGAAGAAAGCGGTACCAGAGTAGAAGGTGAGGTCCCCCGAAAGAGTGAAATTGCTGGCGATCGTTAGCAATGTGCGACCAGTGGCGGCTGCTGTCGGGTACAGTTGGACCGGCTGAGAGCTCCTGCGTGGTCAAAGCGAGAGTGGGATATCAAAATTTGGGTAAAAGCGAAATGAAAGACTACGACCACAAGAGAAGAGGGGGGGCGTGACATACGCGAGGGTGAGGGGGATGGTGATGTTTACAGGGACGTCAAAGTCGTACACACCGCCAGACAACATGACTGTGTCGCCCCGCGCGGCTACCTGGAGGGCTACCGTCACGGAGGAGTACGAGCAGCTAGGGCACACCAGCAACACAGCTGATCAAGACGTTCCACCATCATCAACACCAAAGGTAAGCGCAAAGAAAACAAAACGTTCAGTAACTCAAGGTAGGCGTGGTATACCAGCTTGAGCCCCACCAAGGAGGCATAGAAGCGAGAGAAGCACAAGCGGAACACCACCCGCCATCATCAGTTTCGGTGTGTCTCGCCAAGTGGCCAAGCTTGCGCGGTTTGTTGCCGGTTTCTTCGGCGTGGCGATGCTCTTTGGAGAATTTCTTTGTCTCGCACTTCCCATTGGCCTCCTCACCCTTAATGCGCCCATTCGACGCGAACAGGGAACGGTTTCTCCGGTTCCGGTGTGGCCAATGGGGAACTGCTGATGAATGAAGAGAGCTCACCTTGTGGCTCTTTGTTCCGCTCAAATATCTTGGGCGCGAGCTGCGCTCAGCATCTTCTTCAGTCTCTTCGTCCTGCGCCTCTTCCGCAGAGCAAGCGCCACCAAGCCCACCGCGATGACGGCCACGACGGCCACAACCGCCAGCGGCACCGCAACGGAGACCGCGATGATCCACGTGTTGTCATCGCTCGTGCTTGCGTCCCTGCGGCCCACCAGCACTCCCAGATCTGCCCCACCACCCGCCCACTGTCAACCGTAGGGCCCAGTGGGGAGTTGGTCAGCCTTGGGGGCTCAGAGCTAGAATTCGTACCGGGGTCGTAGGACATGTTGGCGGCGAAGTAGCCGAATGACAGCACCAGGCTCGACGACTCCATATCGGCGTCGAACTCCACCGGCGCTCTCCCACCTCCGCTGGGTGCTTGCACCACCACGCCGTCGAGCTCGACCACCGACACGAAGCGCACCTCCGTGGTGAGCGCACGCTTGCCGTCCGAACTGCGCTGTCCGCCCAGAAGCAGGCTCGTCAGGCCCGACGACGATGCCTCCTGCCGTCGGGAAGCGACTGGCTCCTCCACCGGCGGCGGTGATGGATAGGTGACGTTGGTGAAGGCCGGACTCACGGCCAGCCGCACCTCGAGCCGACTGCTGTTGGAGAGCCAGGGCCACGACGAGACGCGGAGGGCGATCTTGGTGAGGGCGGCAGCACGGTGAAGGAGGCCAGGTCGCCGATGGTCACGTTGGTGGCCTCGTCGAACAGGAATACCTCCATCTCCACCATGCACGGCTGCTGCAGAGGGTCCACTACCTTGTTGTTCACCAAGGCAGTCGACTTGAGCACGAACGCTTGCGACGCGCCCAGGCTGTTGGACGGCAGTACCGACCACGCGCCTGCGCCACCAGTCATTGTTTTACAATCTTGGCTTGGCCGACGCACACGGGAGAACTAGAGGGTCACATACCAGAGAGGGCTTGGGCGGCCTGGAGGCGGGTGCCATCGGCGGCCACTTCGGTGATGGAGGCGAAACCCAGGCCCACCGTGGCCTCCTCGACCACGGCGAACTGGTCGGGGTTTAGGTCCGACGTGGCCTTGGGCACGATTTGGAGCGTGCTGGTGGTGTCGAAGCGCAGCACCGGCTGCTCCGAGCCCGAAACAGACGAGTTGGACGAAACAAAGGCCAGAGTCCTCACGCAGCTCCCTGAGACATGATGAGCGCACCGCGTCAGAGGAATGAATCAATAGGAAAGAAATGCTTGGCACGGGGCGTGCAGTGTACCGAGAGACGATGCTTCTGGCGGGTTGATGGACAGGGTTCCTTGTTGGACGTTCCACGATCCCTGCGCCTTGCAATTGAAGGCTGTGTTCCCAACCACAAAAACAACAACAATCAGCAATGAGACATGCCTTGTGGGCAAAAAACACCAGAGATTGAGAAGTTGTACCTCTGGTCATGTTGAACGTTTGCAGATTGATCGTGACATCGGCGTTTTGGTTCCAGAACACGTTGGGACTGTTCATCTCCACACCTACGTTGGTGATGAGTGCTATCCAATTCGAGAAACGCTCAAGCAAGCAAGGAGGTTAACGCACCAATGTAGGGATTGGCAGTGATTTGGTCGCTCATGGGTACCAGCACCTGCAGAGAGACAGGGGCGTCCTGCTGCCACAGAGTGGCGGCAATCCAACCAGGGCCGACCTCGCCCAGATAGAGCGCTGACCCCATCACAGTCCTCGAATCAGCTCAATTCGTGCACAAACAACGGACATACCAGTCAGGCATGTACCATTTCGTCTGCTGGCCACCAGGTCGAGAGCGGCCTTCTGCTTCCAGACTCCATTTGTGATCATCAATGCTGTTTGACGTCGGGTCATTGGTCAGCGCTGGAAGAACGTAACAGTTCAATGGGTGACGGCCGTCCGTACCAGCAACTGCTGCGGTCGAGAGCGGCGGTTGGTTGGCAAACACGGAGAGTTGCGTGCGTCCATTTTGAACCCATTCGCTCAGGATCATGCCCGCAGCAACGTGGGCAGCCGCAATGTTGACGGTCCCATTTTGAGTCCACCGACCGCCGAAGAGCCACACAGCTGGACAGGCGCCGGTGAGGTGAGAACCAAGGAACACGTAATTCACATCCACAGCAGAAGACGATTGGCCAAGGGGGGGTGGTCAAGGTACTGAATGGGTCAAGGCAGCCCTTGGGCGTTTCAACGCAAGGCTGCTCGTATGCACTGCTGCTGGCATTAAAGCTGCCCAGCTGCAGCCACTCGCCCTCGCAGAACATTCCTATTGATCATTAACACCCACACCCAGCAATGGTTCATCTCAGTTTCCCTCTCCCTCACCTGGCCAGCCACCGCATATATCAAAAGCAGAGCAACGTACCGGTGGTCGCGTTGTTAAGCGCACTGATGGCCAAGGTGCCCTGCTGAATGAATGTCCCACCCTGCTCCACCTGCACGCCTGCTCGAGAATCGCCACGTTATGGTGGCTGATGTCGGGTAAAGTTGGGCCGGCTGAGAGCTCCTGTGATCGAAAGCCGGTGAGAGTGGGATATCAAAATTTGGGCAAAATCGAAATGAATGATCTACAACGACCACAAAGAGAAAGAGGGGGGCGTGTCACTTACGAGAGGGTGAGGGGGATGGTGATGTTGACAGTGACATCAAAGTCGTACACACCGCCAGACAACATGATCGTGTCGCCCGGCGCGGCTACCTGGAGGGCTACCGGCACGGAGGAGTACGGGCAGCCTACCGGACACACCAGCCACACAGCTGATCAAGACGTTCCACCATCATCATCAACACCAAAAGGTAAGCGCAAAGAAAGACAAAACGTTGTGACTCAGGGAAGGCATGGTATACTAGCTTGAGCTCCACCAAGGAGGCATAGAAGCGAGAGAAGCACAAGCGGAACACCACCACCCGCCATCATCAGTTTCTGTCTGACACTGACTGGCCGATCGGCCTTTGTGTCGGTTTCGGCGTGGGGATGCTCTGTGGAGAATTTCTTCATCGCGCACTTCCCATTGGCCTCTTTTCTCGTAATGCGCCCATTCGATGCAACTAAACCGTAATGCGCCCATTCGAGGTGATCCAGTCTCCGGTTCAGGCAAACCATGATGTGGCCAATGGGGAACTTCTGATGAATGAAGAGATCACCTTCTGCCTCTTTGTTCCTTGGCTCAAACATCATCGGCGCGAGCTGCGCTCAGCATCTTCTTCAATCCCTTCGCCCTGCGTCTCTTCCGCAGAGCAAGGGCCACCAAGCCCACAGCGATGACGGCCACGACAGCCACGACCGCCAGCGGCACCACAATGGAGACCGCGATGACCCACGTGTCGTCATCGCTCGTGCTTGTTGACGAACCGTCCCTGTCCCTGCGCCCCACCAGCACTCCCAGATCTGCCCACCAGCCCGCCCACTGTCAACCGCAGGGTCCTAGGGTGGTGAGTTGGTCAGCCTTGGCGGCAGAATTCGTACCGGGGTCGTAGGACATGTTGGTGGCAAAGTAGCTGAACGACAGCACCAGGCTCGACGACTCCACATCGGCGTCAAACTCCACCGGCGCTCTCGCGCCTCCGCTGGGTGCTTGCACCACCACGCCGTCGAGCTCGACCACCGACACGAAGCGAACTTCGGTGGTGAGCGCGCGCTTGCCGTCGGAACTGCGCTGTCCGCCCAGAAGCAGGCTCGTCAGGCCCGACGACGGTCCCTCCTGGACGCGTTTGGTTGCGACCGGTTCCTCCACAGGCGGCAGCGCGCCGATGGATAGGTGACGTTGGTGAAGGCTGGGCTCACGGCCAGCCGCACCTCAAGCCTGCTCGAGTTGTCGCCGGCGGAGAGCCAGGGCCACAAGGAGACGCGGAGGGCGACCTTGGTGAGGGCAGGCAGCACGGTGAAGGAGGCCAGGTCGCCGATGGTCACGTTGGTGGCCTCGTCGAACAGGAACACCTCCATCTCCACCGTGCACGGCGGACGAAGGGTAGCAAGCGTCTGGTTGTCGACGGTCACAACTGCCTTGAGCACGAACGCTTGCGACGCGCCCAGACTGTTGGACGGCAGCACCGACCACGAACCTACACCGCCATCCAATCATTGTAATTAGGGCCGAGTTCATGACCGCCAGGGGGTGGGGCAGGGCGCACCGAAGACGACATGGCCGGTCTGAAGGTGGGTGCCGTTGTCGGCCACTTCGGTGAGGGAGGCGAAGTCCAGCCCTACCGTGGCCTCCTCAACCACCACGAACTGGTTGGGGTCCTGCTCCGACACGGCCTTGGGCACGATATGAAGCGCACTGCTGGTGGTGTCGAAACGCAGCGCCGGCTGTTCCGAATCGGAAACTGTGGACACGTTGGAGACGAACGGCAGAGTCCTCACGCACTTGTCTGCTCAGCAAGAATGATGAAAATGTCATCACAAAACTGGTTAGTCGACAGCAAAACTGAGGCCCAAAAAAGGGTTGTTGTCGCCTGGTACCGAGTGAGAACGCCTCCGACGGCGAGATGGACAAGTTTCCCTTTTGCACATTCCACGATGGCTGCGATTTGCAGTTGAAGGCTGTAGCTCGATGATCACCGTCACCCACCAAGACGCCCACCATCAGACAAACACACATACTCCAAATACGTTCCTATGATCAGAGGAACAGCGCACCTTTCGTAGTGGCAGGCGTTTCCAGAATGATCGCAACGTCCGCGTTCTGGTTCCAGAGAATGGAGCCGTTGAACTCAACACCTGCAACACACACAAGACGTAAGTCGACTGTCAAGTGTTCCAGGTGAGAACAAAGGGTGGTGGCCAGCTTGCATACCGACATAGGGGTAATCGACCAGGTTTCCAGCCAACGGTGAGGTCATGAGAAGCTTGACAGAGCCATCTTGCTGCCACAGGCTTGCGAGTCCCAAACCGGGGGCCAAATCACCCAGATAGATCGCTGTTTTTTCGCCACACGTGTCAGACAACAGAAGCCTCGATGATAGTCTGGTGGAAAGAGGAGTACCGCTTCGCTGGCTGGCCACCACTTCAAGCGCGGCGCTTTGCTTCCAGACTGCGTTGGCCATCAGCACAGCTGAGTTGGAGGTCGAGTCAGTCGGCGCCTTCATCATCTAACACGGTCCACCCTCACTGGCCTGCAAGCTATGAGGCGTACATCCGAGCGATGAGGTGGGTGGTTCGTCGGCAATCACGGCGAGAGAGACTGGCGCATTTTGAATCCACTCGGCCAGCACCACAGCGACAGCTACGTGGATAGCCCTGATCTCTACGGTCCCGTTTTGGGTCCACCGGCCCAGGTACACCCAAGCACCTGGCACAAGAAATTACGTTGCGTGAGTGGTTAGTAAAACGGCCAATGAACTTAAGTTTCCAGAGGTGAACTTACTGATAGAGTGAAGGCAGCCCATGTCCATTACAAGGCAGGGATACTGATGCCCACTGCTGTTGGCTTGAAAGCTACCCAGCTGCTGCCACTCGCCAAGGCAAAACACTCCTGTCAAAGACCAAGCACCAACATTTCCATGAGGCGAATGAAAAGAACGACGGAAAGAAAGGAAGAAGAAAGAGGCGTACCGACAGTCTGATTGTTGGGGGCGTTGATGACCAGGGCACCCTGCTGAAGGAAGGTACAACCTTGATCTACCCGCACACCTGCATATCGCATCTCTTAGCACCCAGGCCAAAACCACTGATCATTGAGGAATAGTGCGCACAAAACGCACCTATGCCATAAGGAATGGAAATGGTGAGGGCGCCCTGCTGAATTACACTCCCGGCGGCCACAACGTGCAGAGCCGCTGCGAGATTGAAGCAGCCAAAAAAGGACATTTAGCTCACAGCTCGAACAGTTATTGAAGCTGACGGTGCGTACCCGCGTGAACGGTGAAGTTGCCAGACAGCTTTAAGGTGCTGGAGACGGTGAGCCACGCCAAGCCGGTGGCGCCTTCGGTGGTGTAGACGTGAACTGGATACGGCGCACTGTGCGCGGGTTGGTCAAAATAAGTTTGAAATTAGATAGGGCAACACGATCACGAAAATGAAAAAAGAGAAAGAGTTACAATCACGTACCTGATGGTGAGGGGGAAGGTGATGTTTACACTGGGCTCACCATTGAAGGTCCCGCCTAACAACATAATCTCGTCGCCCCCCATGCTGACGCTCAGCGCAGCGGCGAAGGAGGAGTACTCACAGCCGAAATCACATACTTGCCGCAATGCTGCCGCGTCATTCACGCCCACCCTACAATCAAAAACCTTGATGACATTACCACGGCAATTCTTTGGGACGCGTACCAACTTGAGCACCGCCAGGGAGGCCGAAGAGGAGCGAAAGCTGCAGAAGGATAAGAAGGCGGAGCTGCAGCATCTTTGCTCTTGAGCCGCCTGCAGTATGTTCTGGTGGTTCCCAAAATTTTCGGTTGGTGAGGGAGGCGTCGGGGCAAGATTGTTCCGAAGAGATTGGCGAACTCTCCGAAGTACCCAATCGGCACGCAGACCCCACATTGCCGGGTTCATTTAGGGGTCATGGAACGAAGGTGAACGACGCGCCGTAGTGGTCGGAGACCAACACTGGCTCGGTGTCTGCTGTCGGTGGTGGAGTAGCAAAGACAGCGGGCCACTTGTGGAGCTGGAGTGAGTCGGTGTCAACAGCCACGCCATGCACGAAGATGTGGTCCAGGCACACGTCCACTTGTGGTGGGTGACTGGGTAAGGCCGCCGCCCTCGGGGACGCTGTAGGCGCCCTTGTCCATGGCGCTCTCAAGCGGGTGGAGGATCCCCTTGGCGGCCTCCCACGCCTCCGCGTGGTGAATGCTGTCGATGTTGAGGTCACCGCCCAGCACAATGCGAGCCTCTTCATCCTCAGCCAACTCCTGCACATCGGCAATGAGTCACACAACACGCACACACGCACACACACACACGCACACACACGCACACACGCACACACGCACACACGCACACACGCACATAACGTGCCACACGACACACGACACGCTCAGAGCACTGTGAAGGAGCGAACTTTGTGAACGAGCTCGGTCATGATCTGTTTGAGCTGCGCCAGCCGGATGTCAAGGCTGTGGGCATCGAGGGTGGGCGGTGATAACGACGAGGTGCGGTCCCTCGTCGCTCAGCCTGAGCTTGGTCATCAGTGCGCCCTTGAGCGAGACCATTCCTGTCCCGCGACACCGCACACCAACACCACACGCAACACGACACACCATCCAGCACAAGTGATGAGCGAGCGACATGAGCAACTGCTGGCGCTGATGGTTCTTGTGACGTACTGCTACACTGCGCTCCTTGAAGAAGATGGTCTTGGAGGAGACGATGGGGTACTTGCTCAAGATCAACAGTCCTGCACGGGGGATGGTGGGTGGGACGTGGAACAACTCAGCACGCAGGCCGAGCGATGGGTAGTGGGACTCAACTGCTAGCAAACAGTTACCAGTGTCCTGTTGAAACCAGTGGGGCGGGGCGTGGCTGGCCTGGTGGTGGTGTGGCCACCGGGCGACCACCCGATCGCGCCATTCGCCAACAGCACCACCAGGCACATGAAACTTGAACAGCTCCTGCAGCATCACCACGTCGAACTCGTCCAAGTGCGCCAGCAGACCTTGTCACGACACACACGCCACAACAGCACACGGTGCGGTGAATAAAAAAGAAAGAAAAAGAAGACTGAGGGCCGGGGGGGGGGGGCGAACCATTTACGCGGGCTTCACGGTTGGGATAAGAGTGCCCAACGAAGTGGTGGATGTTCATGTTCTGGGTGAGCAAACGCATACGAGGAGCCTGCTCCTCTTCCATCTTGCTGCACGTTTGGATTGCAGAAACTCTGCTGGTCGTTGCGGTTGTCCTGCCGACAAAATATAAAAGAAGCTTCAGGCCTGCTGGGGGTCGAACCCAGAATCTCCTGATTCGTAGTCAGACGCCTTTCCATTGGGCCACAGGCCTTGCTTGTTTCACATTTCTTGAAAGCCCTTCGGTGATCAATGCGGCTCACAAGCTTGAAAAAAAGATCTATGCCCAAGTCTGGCTTGCGTTTTGTTGTACAAAACAGTTGCATGAAGGCTAAAGAGAGCAAGAGCAAAGAACAGCCAGAGGGAAAAGCCAAAAGATATTCCGCTGCCGGGAATCGAACCCGGGGCGCATGGGTGAGAACCATAAATGTTACCGACTACACCACAGCGGATTGGTTACTTAAATGGGCTTTAGTTGTTACTATGTTAGTGGGAGATGAAATGGTTCAATTTAGAGGAAATGCCTGGAATTTACAGCGACGAAAAACAAAAGGCAACAAAGACTTGCAAGCAAGTTCAGCAGTACAGTGAGGATATGGTTCGGACGGCAGCACCAGGAGGAGGGACGGGCGGCAGCCAGCAGCGGCCGGCGACGGAAGAGGAGGCGCAATCTATTGCCATGTTCTCCGTGCCGCCTGTCTACTCCATCGTTTGTGGCGTCCTCTACTGCCCCCGTTCGCTCCCCCCTCTTTGTTCCTTTGTTGCCGTTGGGCGAGCCTCACGCTTGGTTGCCGTGGAAATGCCCCAGTCGTGCTGTCCTACGCAAATGTCTGGAACGCGTGGGTGCGCGCCATCAATCGTCCGCCAACGCCGTCCGCGTCGGGGTGGGACCGCGTTGTAGGCTCGCCCTTGCCAGATTTCAAGGCACGTGCTGGAGTTTAATTATTTCTTTGCATTTGCCTTATTATATTTCCTTTTCCTGATTACTTATTTATTTACTTATTTTTTCAACGGCAGGCGGAGGTGGGCATCAGCAACCGGAGCTGGAAGCGCTTTGGTCTGCTCATGTAACGTGCCCCCCGCTGCTCAACGTGTGTCGCGCTGGGCTTGTGTGACTGATCACGATCGTGGCCTCGTGCAGGGGCACGGATACGCTGGAGTTGCTCACCGCTCTTTACGCGGGCCTGGCCGTGAGCCTCACGCTCGATGGTACCCCACCCAGCCTCACATCTGCCAACTTCCAGCCATGTTCTGTTCACCCGCAACCTGTGTGGCGTGTGGCGTGTGGCGTGCCGCCAGCTTTCCGAGCGCAGCCAGGGCAGCAGCCGGGAAACACTGAGAGCCCCAGCCTCTCTAGTTCGCTGTGGGGCAACCTCGCGGGCACCGTGATCGCGTTCCCGCTCTCCATCCTCACCTGGCAGCTCCACACCGACAACTGGTACCGTGACCACACGCACAACACTCACCATTTCTGGCCGGCAACCTCAACAATGATGGTTCTTCAGGAGAGGCTGGGGCAGCCTGGTGCCGTTCACCAGCCTCGGCAGGCTCCACTGGCGTGCCCTGCCGGCCAAGTATTTCGAGTTATTGGCTCTGAACGTACTCAAGTATGCCATACCTACGCACCACCGCGCCACCCCACCACCGCGCCACCGCACCACGTGCACGTGGCGGTTGTCTTAGGGGTGATTTGGGGGGGGGCAGAGTGCGGCTGGGAGATGCGGTGACATCGGTGACGGGCATTAGTTGCGAACCACTGGGGTGGCTCGCCAGCGATGTCAAGGACCACCAGGCAGACCCCGACTTCTACGACGTACATGCACCTCCGACCGCACACGACACGACACGACACTCACCGAGCACCTTTCAATAACGGGAAAAAATGGCCGTCTCTCTGGGAAACAGGAAAGCGAGGAGCGGTCCACAGCCAGGGTGATCGTCGACCGCGCTCGGCTGTGGGCTATCGGCACGCTCGGCACCTGGCTCTCCGGCCTTGTCCTTGGTACGCCGCCAAACACGACGACCCACACGCAACTGGCGCCACTGCTGCTCACCGGTTGTTGTCGTCGGTTTACAGTGGGGATGCAGGTGCGGCGGCGATCGTGTGCCATCGCATGCTGGGCGAGCCGGGCCGCTTTGGGTCGGTGGTGGAGTGCGTGCGGCACATCTGGGCGAGCGAAGGCCTCAGTGGGTTCTACCGCGATCTGCCCCTCTTCAGCCTCCTCATCCTCAACGAGCTCATGTGAAGAGACTCACAACCTTCTTCATCGAGCCTGGTGCTGTACTTCGCCTCTAACATGTTGGCCACGTCGGCGTCGAACTCCACTGGTGCTCTCGCGCCTCCGCTGCTGCTGCTGGGTGCTTGCACCACCACGCCGTCAAGCTTGACCACCGACACAAAGCGCACCTCCGCGGTGAGCGCGCGCTTGCCGTCGGAACTGCGCTGTCCGCCCAGAAGCAGGCTCGTCAGGCCCGACGACGATCCCTCCTGGACGCGTTTGGTTGCGACCGGG
>LQHA01000004.1:0-49689 GCA_001567625.1 Acanthamoeba polyphaga | reverse complement strand
CCTCGCCACGGCGTACCGAGGGCTTCACTCAAGATGGTCCGCCGTGTGCTGAGGTCAGGCAGCCCGATGTGGATCCAGTTCCTCATCCTGCGATACTGACAAAGGTCAATGGTGAACGTATGTGTCGACACCTCGCCACGGCGTACCGAGGGCTTCACTCAAGATGGTCCGCCGTGTGCTGAGGTCAGGCAGCCCGATGTGGATCCAGTTCCTCATCCTGCGATACTGAAACAGGCATGAGCACCCAGTTGCAATTGACGATGAAGGGCGGCACTCCAAGTACCAGTGCCGGTGAGGTGCGTTGAGGCTCGCTAGTCTCTCCAATGATAAACACCGGTGGCTCTCGAAAGGGCAGACCATCGATCTCGGTCATGGCCTGATTCTCGGACCTCATGTGGGACCTAGCTGACGATAAGGGGAGGTCCCACAGCCAAAGCCATTAACGGAAGACGTACGCTGCGCACTTGGAGGTGGCCGACAACGCGTCAAAGTTGTGCAGTAGGATGACGCAGGGCCGGTGCTTCCTCGCCCAGTTAAAAACGTCACGCAGGAGGGTTGAACCAAGCTCCACACCAAACTCTTCCTCAAGCCCCTGAATGCGTGAGCACTGTTGAGGCAACATAGCGCGACGTCAGCATTGATGAACATCAACACAATGACTCAGTGCAGTCTCTCGGAAGAGAAAGGAACCTCGAATTGCAAGAGGGGCAGTCCAAGCTCTGTCGCCAGGTAGCGGATGAGCGTGGTCTTGCCGCAACCTCTCGGCCCGTAGACAACAATGTGATCCAGCACCGAGGACTGTAGATACTCTCTCTGGTTGTGTAACGTGTGAGTGTGCACGTTGGAATGTGGACACTGAGTCAGTGGGATGACGTACAGCCTTGAGGGAGGACAGCAGTTCCACCGCGGCAGCTTGCAGCACTTTCCATGGCCTCTGCAAGTAGAGCGGCATGCTGCTGCTGCTCTCGTCGATGTACTTGCTGTCTAGCTGCGTAGAGTCTATGTTGAGGTGGCGTTGGAACTGCTTCAACTGCTCCTCTTCCTTGGCTTGCACCCTAGCGGCCCACTCGTGGAGCTCCGCGGTCGATTGCGCTCGCGACCCTCCACCGAACCAGATGCGAGCCTGCCTGAGCAAGGTAGCTATGAGCCTCTTCTTGAAGTCCACTGGCTCCCGCGCGCTCCTGGCCAGAGGCCTCAGGGCCTGCCACGTACACGCCCACACCTCCCTGCGGGGTGCCGAGTGGAACAAGACAGCAACGCAAAGTACTGAGCATCAAACAACGCCAGATGTGATAGGTGCTGGTTGTGTGGCCTACGCACTTGCACTGATGGTGGGCGATGATCCAGCAGGCCTCGCGTAGCCCGCACCTGGGCCGGTGAGGGTCTTTGCGAGGACGCAGGTACAGACTCAGCGGCGGAGGGGGCGCTGCAGCTGTGGTGCTGAGGGACTGGAGCAGGAGGTGGTGCAGGTTGCACTCCTGCAGCAGGTCGCGCCACAAGCGGCACACGGAGGCCAGACGCAGGCCACCAGCTAGCATCTCTAGCGGGTCGTCTACTGCCCCCTCACCCACGGCCGCGGCAGTACCGGGTGTGGCCAGCACCAAGATAGCCTCCACGAGCTCGTTGGGCAAAGCATTCATCTTGCCTCTCCTTAGCTTGTTGCGCAAACACAAGTTCGCCTGCTGCCACGTCCGCCAAGCGCAAGAAATGAAATGAAATGAAACGAAACACGAAACACGCACGAAACATGAAACGAAACCGTCCAAAATACAGGAAAAGACGAGAAGCACACGATGACGAACACGGGACCGGGCGAGCACCAGGCAAGCCAAGAGAGAGCAGTGATGCATGGCGAGGATGCCGTCGGGCAACCATCACGCGCTGTTTCCGAGCAGGCCTGCTCCGGATGCCGCCAAGCACACGCCCTTTGCGATAGGTGCCCTGCCCCCTACCCAACCTTCTCCTGTTTGATTTGTATCGACCTTCCTACTCTCATGGTTTTTTCTTTTATTTTCAATGATTATTTATGCTGCGCAGGAAGAAGCCGTGCGGGCGGTGCGTGCAACTGGGCAAGGCCGATACCTGCCACCCCAGCCCCGCACGCAAGCGGGGCCGACCACCCAAGGCGCGCTCGCTCGACCCAACTGGATACCAGCAGAACCTGCCACCAACCGCCTGGCGCCCGATCACCATAGCCCAACAGCCCACAATGTCTGGTTCGCACCACTTCGCGCCCGTGGTGGTGAGTCCGCCGTCATCGGCCCCACTCGGGCCTCGCCTCGCCGCCGCACCACCGCTGGCTCCTCGACCATCAGTAGCTGATCGCCACGATACCTCGTCACCCTCCTCAGAAGAGGACGCCAGCAAGCGACCAAAGAAGGCACGCACCACACACCGCACACACAGCGCCGCACGCGCTGATGATCTTCGCCGTCCTTCACATGTGCAGGCACAGCGGGCGGATAACTGCGATACGAGGCACGACGGCGCGAATTCGGCTATGACGAAGACGCTGATGTTAATGCTGGTGGACGAGGTGCGCGACGTGAAGGAGGAGAACAGGCAGCTGCGCGATCGGGTCGCCGAGCTGCGCGGCCAGCGCAAGCGGGACAGAGCCGAGATGCGGGCCATGGAAAACCGACTACAGAACATGGAGCAGTCGATGCAGGCCATGACCACTGCACAGCAGGAGAGTGCCGCACAGATGACGAGACTCCTCCAGCAGCAGCCTTTCCCGCCACGTTATGCCACGCCAGCGCCACAGCCGTCCAGTGCCTCGCTGACTGGCTCATTTACCACCACCTCGTCGTCGACCACCATCACACCGGCCACTCTGTCGCAGAGCTTCGATTCACCCCGGCAGTCCTTTGCCGGCTCTGGACTCCCGGCTTACTCGATGTCGGGCCGAATGCACGGATGGGCGGGGCTTCTCCACACGTTGCCCTACCTGCGTGACTTCGACCCGGGTCTGCTGCTCGTCTCCGACCTGAGGTACACACACTTCCTTACATTTACAAAGAAGACAACGGTTAACCGAATGACGACAGCCAACCGTTCCTGGTGCTGGGCATGACGCACCCCGAGACCCTGACCGATATGATGCCGCCCACCATCGAGTTCGTCTCACCGGGCGCCGCCGCATTCCTCGGCTACAGCCACGTACTACCGTTTTCTGCACCCAGTCATTTGACCCTCGCTCGCCGCTGACACTGTCTGTGGTCGTGTCGTGCGGCGCACGTAGGAGGAAATCGTAGGCAAATCGATCCACGTTCTGGGCAACATCGACATCCAGGACAAGCTGGGTCTCATGCACGCGAAGTTCTCCAAGCCTGCTCCACCGTCCGGAGTGAGCGATTCCCTCCGCGTTTGCCCCGTGATGCGGCGCAAGGGCTGTGAGCCCGCACGTATCGAGTCCTTCCACCAGTACCTCTGGGTCAACTCTCGCGTACGCCTCCTCGCCGTCAACACGGACAAAATAGGACACACTCGAACGAACGAACGCATGCACACAACCGCACACGCGTACCGACACGCTTCATGTCTCACATCCCACACGCGCAGGTGCAATGGAACATCGCGTTGATAACTCGAGTGCTCGAGGAGGGCGTTTACATTCCGCCGCTGGGGAGCATGTCCGAGCTGCTCAGCAACCCCAGCACCAGGGCCCTCTCCTCTCGCCTCGCCCCTTTCCTGCGACAGCCCCTCGACCGAGCCCGGATCTGCGCATCCACCATCACCACCACTTCATCTGATCCATCGTCATCGTCATCGTCATCGTCATCGTCATCGTCATCGTCATCGTCATCGTCATCGTCATCGTCATCGTCATCGTCATCGTGGTCGCCAGAGGCGAGCGCGCAAGAAGAGACAATCCTGGGGCTACAGCAGTCGTCGATGGACCTGGACATCGAACTCCAGGAAATGATGAGGGCTCTGCGCTCGCCGGCGCCATCGCCCTCGACAGGACCACCCGCAGACGAGCACGAGCGGTGGCTCCTCTGATTGAGCCAATCCGATTACTCCCAAATCCCCCAAAACCGCGACACACGCGGGCTACCGCACGCAATCTCAGTCATCGGAGCGCCGCCGAGCATCCGGGCGTACATCTGGCCCATGCGCTGGTCGTGCATCCTCCGCTTCTCGCTGAGCTCCCGCATCACGGCGCCCACGTCGCGTTGGATCGTCGCGTCGCCCTCGGCCAGGTGGAACGCGTGCTCGAGGTCCCGCTGGGCCAGGTCGAAGTCGTGTCTCGCCAGGTGCGCCTGGCCACGTCTGTAGAGGGCCTTGACCGCCTCCGGATGCACCTCTAGCGCCTGTAGATGTACACAACCCCATATTCAGATTTCAGTTGCCGTAAGTTGTGTCCCGTGTGGCGATGCGTGTGGACGCGGCGTACTTGGGTGGAATGGAAGATGGCTTTCTCATAGAAGCCGAGCTGGAGGCAGGAGGCTGCGGCGTTACAGTCCAGATCGACCGAGAGCTGATTGAGTGCGGGGAGCTCATCGGCCGGCGGATTCTTGATCTTCTGCAAACTCTTCAGCCCCTGTGCACACACACATGCCCCGGTCAGCTAACGACAAGGATAGGGAAAGGCTCCCGTACAATGCGGTAGAACTTGAGTGCAGCTCGAAATTGGCGATTCCGTAAGCACACGTTGCCGTCTGCCCTGGCTTCCTCCGCGTCCGCCGCATGGTCACGCTCCTTCGCGGGCTTTTCCTGCGGCACTCATCGATGTCAGCGGGCGTGTGCGTGTGAAACAAGGAATTGAGGGCATACCAAGGCTTGACCGAGCAGCTCCACCTCGAACAGGACCGTGGTGTTGGGCGGGATGAACTCGGGGATGCCGACGCCGCCGAAGGCGTACTCAGGGGCGATCTCGAAGCAGGCAACCTCCTGGGGCCTCATGGTGGCCACCCCGTCGTGAAGGCCCACGATCACCTCGTGCAAGCCGTCCTCTGGCGAGCAAACAGCGAAACACCTTGATCAATGTCTGTCCACCCTTACATTGGGCGACAGAATAAACCTGGGTGAAGCTGGAACCAATGTGGCTGCTGACGCTGGCGCGTCGAGTCGAAAGGGGAGCAATTCGCCACTCGGCCTACGTAGTGCACTGCGTGAACGACCTTCGATTAGTTACGCTCTGGTGGGTGCGAATCAGTAGTACCTACCAGAGACCCACTGACCAGCAGAAGGGAGCTCGCCCCTGCCCTCCCGCACCACCCTCTTACGGATGCCGCCGTCTCCGTGGACGTCGATCCAGTGCACTGGACCGACGGGGTCCTCGGGGCCGTATGGTGCGATGTCTACCACTGGCTCCATACTCTGACCGCACATCGCGGAGCCGCCCAGGTGCTGAAGCACCAAGAGAGCGGCCTGGTGCTCGGCCTCCTTCTTGGTGCGATGGGCGTGCTCGGCTCGGGCCTAAACTCGAGCCCCAAGTCTGGCACCTGTTGCGCACCCACCAGTTAATGCAACCGGCCTGTGTGTGATGGGAGTGGTGGATGTGTACTGCAATGGAGTAGAGGAAGCGTTCGTGTGGGACGTTGGGCTCCTGCCGGAACTTGGGGAGCTCCGATAGGTGCGACTGCTGGCAATACTCGAAGAGGAGCGCCTTGGGGGGCTTGGTGAACGGCCACGCGCCTGGCTTGTAGACCAGCGGCAAGCTCGCCCCGATGCCTACGGCCTGAGCCTGGTCCCTGGCGGCGCCATTTGGCAACGCCGAGAGGAGAACTCTGGTAAAGCTGTCAACACCTCTGTGCTGGCTTTCCTGGTCGCTGAATGCCTGGTAGGTGGCAAGCGTCACGTCGGTGAAGGGCACGTCAACAGAGTGGCGAGTGCAGAAAAACGCTGGTCCGTAGATTGGCTTGTTCGTCCCCTCGTTACCCAGCAACAGCGTTGCGCGCTGCAACCACCAATAACAGTGAGGCCAAAGGTCGAGCTACAGCAGTATGGGGAAGCTACCGTGTTGAGCTTTCGGCTGTTTGCACGGTGATTGCGGTCCAGGACCAGGTGTGGACCAGTTTCCTTCCGGGCATGTCTCTTGGGCCTAGATCAGGCAAACGTTCCATCAGCGAACTTCAGGTGACCTTGGTTGGAGGCGAACGAAGAGGTACCACTGGTTGTGCAGGTCTGGCCCGAGACGCTGGGTCACCCTGTGTGGAAGGAGTGTTTGAGTGCGACTCATTTTAATGGGGGGGGGGATATGGTACGCGCTGGTGTAGAGGTGGCAGTCTGTTGGGAGTGAGACTTCATAGGGCTCACCCTGCCCGTCCTCAGGCACAACCACAGCCTTGAACTGTGGCGCTATCTCTTGTGGTTCTAGGTCCATCACGTCCATGGCGCACACAACAAAGATGCCTCTGTGGCGATTTCTGGTGGTAGCACTTGTAACGCACTAGCCAGGCAGGCACACCAAGCGACACGGCCCAGTTCCTTCACACCTACAGCTCTCTTCTCCTGTGGGTTGTGGGTGCAGGCAGCATCACCCAACCACAAAAGACGTCACAAAATGCGGCGGATTTCTGCTATTTTTTGGCGAGCACGAATATTCTGGGAATATCAATTATTCGGTGAACTGAGCAGCAAACCTGGTTCCCGTTCATCATCGTCTTGTAAAGCAAGATAGACAGCTGGCTTGGGTCGTTGCTGGTGGAGAATCGATCAATCAAGCCGTATTTTCATTATATTATTCAAAAATGTCGCTCACAGGAGAAGCATTGGAGGCGGCTGTAAGGAGGCTGCTACGCGAGTTCGGCAATCAGTTGGATAGGGAGGTGCTGGAGAGCGTGCTTGAGATATGTGGGGGCGACGTAGACCAGACCGTGGCCTTCCTTCGCGTACAAAATGACAGTACGCCCCCCCCCTCTTTCTCTGTGAAGATTATTATTCTTTTAGATTATTATTTAATTGATTTCTTTTCATTTTTGTTGTGTAGCGGACTACGTGGACCCAGGCCCGCAACAGAAGGAGAGCATTCCCAAGGACTACATGGACAAGCCGCCCGGCTATGCTGCCCCCAAGGTACGCCTGGTGCCCCCCTCGTGTGTGCGGCAAACGTTTGGCTATGTGGGCGTCGGCTGAAGTGGGCGTTCGTGGGTGTGTGACGCAGGCTGGTGAGGGCGACACATCGAGCGCCGCGCTGCGGCTGAAGAAGGTGCTCCTGTCGGGCGAGGCCGGGTTCGAGGACCATCTCACCGCCGTCGACAAGGTCTTCCCCGAATACACCGCCGTACTGCTCATGCTCCTTCACAAGGTACGACACGACACGACACAACACACAGCGCACACGACCATGTACACGGCTGCACATGATCGCACACGGCTGGCTGACGTGGCGATGGCGATGGCGATGGCGATGACAGAACGTGGAGCTGAGCACGGTCACGAAGTCGCGCGTGCTGGCGGCGTGCTGGCAGCTGCGCAAGCACGAGCTGGCGGACCACCTGGTCTCCCTCGAGAACCACTTCAACATACCCGAGGTCCTCAAGGCCCTCAAGATCTTGGGTACGCCCCCCGCCGCACGTTTGTCGGCGTGTTTTGCCCTTTGGAGAGCTGTGCTGATGATGCCTGCCTGGTGTGTTGGTCGTGTGAAGATGGTCCGAGGCGCCTGCGAGCGCTGGAGAAGAAGATCGCGCGGTTGGAGAAGCAGGCCACGGCCAAGCCCAAGACGCTGGGCCTCCTGCGCGCCAAGATCAACGACCTCAAGAAGGACGTCCCCGGCGTAGGTTCGTTCTTCGGCTTTGGCTTTGGCTTTGTGTTGTTCTTGTTTTCCCTTTTTTCCTGATTTTCTTCTTTATTTTCCTTCCCTTACCTTGCGATTGCGCAGAGACACAGCTGACGTCGGTCAGCGGCGCGCTGGCCAAGCGAGTGAAGAAGTGGACGCTCTCGCTGTCGAAGGAGAACCTCGACTTCTACGCCCTGCAGCTCCCCAAGGAGCCTTGGTTCGTCTCTCGCACACACGACACGACACGACACACGGCGCACGACACTCGGTGCTGACGTGGATGTGTTGTGACGTGTGCCTGACAGGCAGGAGCTGGCGGACCTGGTCCACTTGCACCCGAGCGACTTCCAGCTGCCGTGGTTCCTCTCGTTCGTGTTCGGCCACCCGGCGCCGGAGGACTCGCTGGTGGTGCAGGCCCAGAAGCTCACGCCCGAGAACGCCGAGGAGCTGGTCACCCAGTACAAGTTCCCCTACAGCTTCCTCCGCAAGAACCTCCCCGACATGTCCCTCAAGGTCAAGGCCCAAGTTGCCCTCTACGAGGTACACCACCACCACCACCACACACGCACACCACACACACAGCACACACCACACACACCACACACACAGCACATGAATGCGCGATTGTGCTGAGCGATGTGGGTTGGGTCGGGTGAAAAACAGAAACTGGACACGCTGGTGTGGTACTACGAGGAGCTGAGCTCGAACGAGGTGGACGCCATCATCGCGCAGCGGATCGACGCCGGCGAGGAGCCCAACTTCTCCTACGGTAAGCTCATGGAGCGCCTGCTGTACTTCAAGATGAACGGCATCGCCTTCTATCACAAGCTCGTCCCCGTCGCACAGAAGAGGTAACACATACAACACGCACCACACACAACACACACACGCACGGCGAACGCACAGGTGCTGACATGTTGGTACGAATTGCAGGCTGAAGGACATCTTCCTCCCGCTGGGAGCCTCCGGTGGTGGTTATGGGCGACGCCTCCTACTCCATGGACATCGGTACCCGACCCAAATCAAAACGAAAACGAAATCGTTTTACTGACGGCCGCTCGCGGGTGGGTGTAGCGATCCGTACGGCGACGATCATCGGTTCGCTTTTGGCGGCGCTCACCAAGGCCGACCTGCTCTTCTTCAACGTCAAGTCGTTCACCCCCAAGGTTAGTCTGTTCTTCCCGTCGTGTGCGGTGGCGTGCGTCGTGTGTGCGGTTTGTAACATCGTGTGTCGGTGTTTGTAACGCGCAACAACACAGACCATGCCCCGCACGATCGAGGACGTGCTCGAGTGCGCCACCTCCACGCCCGCCGACGGTCTCACCGCCCCCGCCTGTGGTACGCCAACCACCTATCCCCCCCCTTGAGCGGTATTTCGATTGATGGCTTGCGGGGGCTATTCTGACCTGATGCCTCTACAACAGCGTTGTGGGACTACTACCAGAAGAAGACGGTGGTCAAGTTCTTCATCGCCGTGACCGACGGTACGCGTGACACGACACGATCAGGACACGCACACGCACACGCACACGACTCACTGTTGCGTGTTGTTATGACCACCGTGCAGAAATCGAGAACGAGAAGAGCAAGGGCGAGTACTTTGCACAGCTGTTCTATAAGTACTACACGGAGGTCTATCCCGCCAAGATCGTCTTCGTCAGCTTCCTCGAGGTACTGCGCGTGTTCTGTGCGTGTCGTGTCGTGTTCTGTGCCGTGTGTTTTCATTTCTGACACACGACACACGACACGCAGAACCCGGGCGAGAAGGGTCGCATGGTGAAGTCGCTGGAGAACTTGGGCATAGTGCCGCTCCAGTTCCGGCTCGACTCGCACAGGCCCGACCTCACCAAGGTCGACACCCTGCTGGGCCTGCTCGCCTCCGAGTGCAGCTTCTTCCCGGTCCAGGTCGACTCCGTGGCCCAGGCCCTGCGCCGCAGCGAGTGCCGGCTGGCCGCGCGCTCGAGCAGATGAAGGACCTGCCCTTCCCCGACCAGCCACTGGGCAAGCAGGGCGGCGAAGAAGAGGAGGAGGAGGAGGGCAAGGGCAAGCAGAAGGCCAAGGCGCACGACAACGAGCCGCCAGAGGATTTCCTGTGCCCTATCACCCAGGAGCTCATGAAGGACCCCGTCGTCGCCAGCGATGGCCACACCTATGAGAAGTACGTCGTGCCGTGTTGTGCCGCGGTGCGGTTTTGTGCGCAGGGCTGACAGTATTTCTGCGCAGGAGTGCGATCGAGGAGTGGATCCAGAAGAAGGCGGTGTCGCCGATGACCAACGGCGCGCTGGAGGGCAAGCTCTACCCCAACTTCTCCCTCAAGTCCCGCATTGCCGAGTGGAAGCAGGCCCACAACGCCGAGTAAACCTCTGCGCCTTGGCGCCTTGCCGCAACCCAATAAAGGGAGGAACGTTCACGTGTAAACGAAACCGGTTTATGTGCCACAAAACAACTCAGAGAGAGAAAGAAGAGCGCTGGTGTGACGTCGCTTTACTGGTAGCTGAGGTTGGCCGAGAGCCACTTCTCCGCCTCCTCCACCGACTGGCCCTTCCTCTGCGCGTACTCGTTGATCTGCGGACACATGGTGATGGTGATGAGTCAATGGACACCACCGCACACGACGACCACAACCACGACACGACGACACACATAACACCAACTGATAACTACTGCCGGGTACCTGGTCCTTGGTGATCTTGCCGACGGCAAAGTACTTGGCGTGCTCGTTGGCGAAGTAGAGACCCGAGACGGAGGCGGCGGGGAGCATGGCCAGCGATTCGGTGAGCTCGATGCCCGACTCCTCCTTGATCTTCATCAGGTTCCACATCGTGATCTTCTCCGTGTGGTCGGGCTGCGTGGGATAGCCCGGCGCCGGACGAATACCCTACGATCCGCCGCCATCGCCGTCAGGCACCGCATTCACTCGCACAGGCCGCCGCACACGACGCACACACGACGCGCACACGTTGAGTGGGGTGCGTACCTGGTACTTGATCTTGAGCAGATCGCTGGCGTCGAGCTGCTCGTCCTTGCTGTAGCCCCACATCTTGGTACGCACGTCGGCGTGCAGCTTCTCGGCGAACGCCTCAGCCTGCGCACCGCACACACAAGAGCAGCAAGAAATAAAACAGTAAGCGTGTGCGCGTGCGCGTGCGCGTGTGTGATGTGTGCGGTACCAAACGATCGGCGAGGGCCTGGGCGAGGATGATGGAGAAGTCGTCGTGCTTGGCCTTGTGGCCGGCGATCAGCTCGTCGAGGCCGAAGCCGGCCGACACGGCGAAGAGGCCGATGTAGTCCTTCACGCCGCTGCCCTTCGGGGCCACAAAGTCGCCCAGCGCCGCGTAGGGCTCGTCCGTCGCCTTCTCCGCCTGCTGCCGCAGGCCGTAGAACTTGGCCGCCGTCTCCCCCTCGCGCGCCTCCTCCGACGCGTACACCTCGATGTCCTCCTGCACCGACTGCGCCGGGTAGAAGGCCACCACGCCCACGGCCTTGAGCGAGCGCTGGGCGATGATCTCCGCCAGCATGGCCTGCGCGTCGTCGAACAGCTTGCGCGCCTGCTCGCCCACCTTGGCGTCCTCGAACACGCGCGGGTAGTTGCGGGTGGGGTAGGACCCGCGCAGCTGCCACACCTGGAAGAACGGGTTCCAGTCGATGTAGGGCACCAGCTCGGCGAGGTCGTACTCGACCCGGCGCGCGCCCAGGAACGTGGGCGCGACGGGCGTCACGCGCGACCAGTTCACCACCGGCTTCTTCTTGCGCGCCACCTCCAGGCTCAAATACCTATATCGTGTGTGTGCGGGCGCGGGTGAGTGTGTGCGATGAGTGTGTGCGATGAGTGTGTGCGGTGTGTGCGTACTTGCGCTCGCGGAGGGAGGCGTAGTGCTCCTCGCGGACTTCGGTGTACTCGTCGGCGATCTCGGCGGCGTACTCCTGCTTGGCGTTGGGGTCGAGCAGGGACGACACAACGTAGACCGAGCGCGAGGCGTCGGCCACGTGAATCACCGGGTGGTCGTAGTTCGGCGAAATCTTCACCGCCGTGTGCACGCGCGACGTCGTAGCACCTGCAGCGCGCGTGCGGTGAGTGTGTGCGGTTGCGTGCGTGTGCGTGTGCGTGTGCGGTGTGATGGTGTGTGCGGTACCGCCGATGAGGAGCGGGATCTTGAGGCCGTGCTTCTTGAGCTCCTTGGCGACGAAGACCATCTCGTCGAGCGACGGGGTGATAAGGCCCGAGAGGCCGATGACGTCGACATTGTGCTCGATCGCCGTCTTGATGATCTTGTCGCACGGCGTCATCACGCCCAGGTCGATGACCTTGTAGTTGTTGCAGCCCAGCACCACGCCCACGATGTTCTTGCCGATGTCGTGCACGTCGCCCTTGACCGTGGCCATCAAGACCTTGGGCGCGTGGCTCTCCTCGGCCTCGAACCCGCCGGCCAGCCGGGCCGCCTCCTTCTCCGCCTCCATGAACGGCGTCAGGTAGGCCACCGCCTTCTTCATCACTCGCGCCGACTTGATCACCTGCGGCAGGAACATCTTGCCCGCACCGAACAGGTCTGCCCTCCAACACATCCATCATATTTTTTTTATATATTAGTATACAGTGATTTATATTATCACTGTAGCAGAGTATAAGATAAAGAGGGCAATGTATTGATGGTGGGTAGTGGGGAAGTACCGCCGACGATGTTCATGCCGTCCATGAGCGGGCCTTCGATAATGTTGAGGGCCGACGGGAACCGCTCCTTGTTGAGCCGGGCCTCCTCCGTGTCCTCGTCCACGTACTGGTCAATACCCTGGAATCGCCCGACGTGTCAGACGACACGACCAACGACACGACCAACGACACGACACACGACACACGACACACGACACGCACACGGCACACGCGGGTGGACGGGCAAGTACCTTGATGAGGGCGTGCTTGAGCCTCTCCTCGACGGAGGTGGTGCGCCACTCGTCGACGGTCTTGGTGGACTCCTTCTTGTCCTTGCCCTGCGAGCTGGCGTAGGCCAGCAGCCGCTCGGTGGAATCGGGCCGGCGGTTGAAGATGCAGTCCTCGACCAGGTCCAGCGCCTCCTTGGGGATCGAGTCGTAGATGGGCAGGTTGCCGGCGTTGACGATACCCATGTCCATGCCCGCCTTGATCGCGTGGTACAGGAACACGCTGTGCATCGTCTCTCTGTCGTTCGTTCACGACAACAATAAATAATTTAATCAAATGTTAGTCAAAAATGACCCAATTTTTCTTATCTTTGCTTAATTATTTATTTATATAGATTCGATAATTGAGATGGCGTACCGGAGTGAGTCGAAACCACGGAAGGAGAAGGACAAGTTGGAGACGCCGCCGCTCACCTTGGCGTGAGGAAGGCGCGCCTTGATTTCCTTGATGGCCTCGATGAAGTTCACCGCATAGTTGTTGTGCTCCTCTGCACGCAAGGTGAAGCATACGCGACAACAACAACCACAACCTTGAGTGTGATTGCAACGCACGGTGGGGAGTCAAGCCCGTACCAATGCCGGTGGCGACGGTGAGGATGTTGGGATCGAAGATGATGTCCTGCGGGAGGAAGCCCACCTTCTCGGTCAGGAGGCGGTACGAGCGCTCGCAGATCTCGAACTTGCGCTCGGTCGACGTCGCCTGGCCCTCCTCGTCGAACTGCATCATGTGTTGATAAGGGAAAAGAACGAAAGCGAAGGCCGTGTCATGCCAAGAAAAGAGCGAAGAGCGAAGGAGGAAAGTGAAGAGGAGATCCCGGAGGGGGGGGGAGCGTACGGCCATGACGACGACAGCCGCGCCGAACTTCTGGATGAGGCGAGCCTTGTCGAGGAAGTCGGCCTCGCCCTCCTTCAAACTGATACTGTTGACGATGCACTTGCCCTGCACCAGGCGCAGGCCCGTGTGGATGACCGAAAACTTGGACGAATCCAACATCACCGGCACGCGCGAGATATCTGCCCGCCCCGCAAGTTAGCCGGTTGAGTCGTGCGTGCGTGCGTGATGAGCGGATGCGTACCGGGCTCGGAAGCGATGAGACGAAGGAACTTGGACATGGAGGCTTCGCTGTCCAACATGGCCTCGTCGAAGTTGATGTCAAGAATCTGCGCACCGTTCTGGATCTGCAGCTTGGCGACCTCCAGCGCTTTCTGCACGTCATTAAAAAAAAAAAAAAAACAAAAAAATAAGAATTGTGGCACACGGCGACACGATACCCGCGACACAAGGAAGTGGGCGTACATCGAGCTTGTTGGCCTTGATGAGGTTGGCGAACATGCGAGAGCCGGTGACGTTACACCGCTCACCGACGTTGACGAAGTTGAGGTCGGGCGTGAAGGTGAGCAGCTCGAGGCCCGACAGGCGGAGGTAGGGCGGCAGCTGGGGAATCTTGCGCGGGCTCACGTCCTTCAGGGCCGCGGCGGCGGCGCGGATCGTGTCGGGCGTGGTACCACAACACCCTCCCGCCACGTTGATCAGGCCCTCATCGGCGAACTCCCTGCATCGGAAAAGAATCAAAAAATGTTTTTAAAACAAAAATTAATAAATCAAATCATAAATAATAATAATAATAATAATAATAATAATAATAATAATAATAATGTGGCCGCCGTGCCTGAGGAAGGCGGCGGTCATCTCGGGGGTCTCGTCGTAGCCGCCCATGCCGTTGGGCAGACCGGCGTTGGGGTAACAAGACACGTAACACTCGGCCAGGTTCGAGATCTGCTGCAGGAAGGGGCGAATTTCAACGGCACTGCGCAGACGAAAAGAAACGCGGCCGTGTGAGCAGAAATGGCGGATGGATGGACTGAAGAGAGGGAGAAAGAATGTACCGAGGGCACAGTTGAGACCGACGGCGAGGGGCTTGGCGTGGGCAACGCTAATATAGAAGGCCTCGACGGTCTGACCGGACAGCGTGCGTCCGTTCTTGTCGATGACCGTACCCGAGATCTGCATTCACACAATTATGTTATTATTATAAACGAAATAAATAATAACTTGTTAAAAAAATAAATTAACCAAAAGGGGGGCACGTGGGCAGAGAAGAGCGTACGAAGAGGGGAATGCGGGGGTACTTGGGGTCCTCGAAGAGCTCAATGAGAGCGTAGAGGGCGGCCTTGGCGTTCAGGGTATCGAAGATGGTTTCGACCAGCAGAATGTCGGCTCCACCGTCGTACAGACCCTTGGCCTGCTCTGTGTAGGCTTCGACCAGCTCCTCGAAGGCTGCAGCCAGATAAGATGGGTGAATTGGGGAACGAATAAACTAAGACCGCACGACACGACACGACACGCAAAGGATGAGGTTTCTGCGACGTACTGACGTTACGGAAGGCCGGGTCCTCGACCTTGGGCGAGACGGACGCCGTGCGGTTGGTGGGACCCAGGGCACGGCGACGAAGCGCGGGATGGAGGGGTCCTTGCGCATGGACTCGGCCGTGCACTCCTTGGCGAGCTGGGCAGCGGCCTTGTTCATCTCGTAGGCCAGGGTCTCGAGGCCGTAGTCGGCCTGCGAGATCGACGTCGAGTTGAACGTGTTCGTCTCGATGATGTGCGATCCGGCATCAAGGTATCTCTGTGTTGTGTCGGATACGTGGCACACCAAGCCGGTCGTGTCAGGTGAGCACACCATCGGCAACAAAGAAATAATTAAGGCACGAAACAAATTCTTTTAAAATATATTAAATAAATACACATAATTAAATTATTTGTAATATTGGTACTTATTGTTCGGTGGGGCACGCACCATGTGGATCTCCTTAATGACGTGCGGTCGCGTAATGCACAGCAAATCGTTGTCGCCCCTGAGCGGGTGGGTGTGGTCCTTGAATCGCTCGCCTGCACCGATTTTGAAATCGCGGCACCAATTTTAGAACCCGCAATTTGCCCATTGCAGCAGTCAGATTTGCCCAGAATCGGGTGGCTGTACCTCGGAATTCCTCTTCGGTGAGCTTGTACTCCTGGATCAAGCTGCCCATGGCGCCATCCATCAGAAGAATCTGCTTCTCCATCAGCTCCCTGAGCTGCTTCGTCGTGGCTGCCGGGTTGCCGAAACACCACATTTTGTGAGCAATTAGAAAGGGCAAAGTGAATCGGCAACGAGGTGAGGCATTTGCCGATGCTCACGAAGCTCGCGAAATGGAAACGGAAATTGAGATGAGCAGACCATTCTAGTATAACTTGACCCCAATAAAAAGAGGCAGCCTGGTACCATCTTCTTGGGTGGCCGACATCTTGGACGTTCGAATTTTGCTGCTAACGAAGCCGAGCGAGATGGATTGTGTGGCGCGAGAGCGGCGTTGATCAATCTTATCTTCCCCCGGAGAAAAAAAATAAAACAAAATCAATTTTTTCCCCATTCGCACGTTCGGGCCAGTTGGGCTCGTGCGGCGGAAAGAGAAGAAGACGCAGAACTGTTGTTGAGGTGGCGAGATTGAGGTGTTCTATTCAACATCAAAGAAGCTTTGCATCATTACACGTGAAGGCGACGGCATGTGTGTGAAGGTTGAGCTCCAGCACTTGGCGCTCCATCATGACACACACGCTTAGCCAGCCCGGAAGAGAACCTGCTTGCCCTTCTTCGACTTCTTGCCGCCGGCCGGGGTCGGTGCCGGCGCGGCCGGTTGGCCGCCCCACACGCCCAGCAGCGGCCGAACAGCGCCAGCGCCGCCGTGGCTGTAGTTGCCTCCGTAGTGTTCGGCGCGGGGTGGTGGCGGGAGCCAGCTGAAGGGATCGTCGCTGAAGCTCGGCGGCGCGGGTCCGCGGGTTGATGATGAAGGCGAAGACGAGGAGGAAGAGGAAGAGGAGGAACTGGTGACACTGCGTGCCCAGTTGTTGGAGGGCTGTTTCCTGCCGCCGCCACTCTTCTTGGAAGGTCCGCCCGCGAGGGACGGCCACAGCTCCGAGCCACGGCCGCCGCTCGACCCACCACGCGCGCCGCCCCATTCGTCACGCAGGCCGACGTAGCGTCGCGGCTGAGCCGCTCCGGGAGCAGACGACGGTGCAGCCTCGCCGCCGGGGAGCGTAGGCCAGCTTTGGACCTCCTCGAGGTTGGGCGTACGCGGCGCTGTGGGCAGCTCGCCGTAGTCGTCGTGGGTCGGGGTGTCCTCGTCCGATGAGCCGGAGCCACCGCCGCGGCGTCCGCCGTGTCGTCCTCCGCCTCGTCGAGGGGATGGTCCTCCGACATCGGCGCGCTGGGCGCCGCGCGAAGGCGAGTCGGCGAACACGAGGTCGAGGCTGAGCTTGGCCGCCTCGCGCTTCTTCTCCTTGCTGAGATTTCGGTGCGCCAGATGGACCGCCACGTCGTGCGCGTGAAGGTCGAGCGCCGAACGGAAGACGACGAACTTCTTCTCCAGACACTCCTTCTCGGGGCAGAGGAAGTGCTCCTTTCCGAAGTGTCGCTCGAGGTCATCGTAGTCCTTGAAGTACTGGAAGCTGTTGTGGGAACAGGAGTGAGACACGTCACAAAAGCGTATGGCCACGAACTGGCAAGAGAAGAGACGTACAGAATGCCCTGCTGCTGGCAGATGTGGCAGCTCTCGTGCTTCTCGGTGAGATGCTTGTAGAGGTGATCCTTGTTGTAGAAGCTGCGGTTGCAGAACTCGCAGCGCTGGTGAGCCTCGTCCGAGTTCTTGTCGCCCTGCATGTGGCGCTGCAGCTCGCTCTTGGTGAAGAGGGGCTGCTCGTGCGCAAAGGCGGCACGGTGCTCAAGGCACACGGCGCAGAAGAAGAGCCGGTGCTCCTCCTGCAGATGGCGCTTGAGCTGGCCGATGGAGCGGTAGCCGGCGCTGTGGCACACGGTGCACGAGTACTCCCAGAGCTTGAGCGCGGCCTTACGATCGTCCTCGGTCTCGAAGTAGATGCCCGAGAGCTTGGGCGTGGTGGCCAGCGAGGCCAGGTCGAAGTCGGCGAAGGTCTTGGTGGAGTCGTGCGTGAGGACCACCTGGGGCAGCTTGGTCTTGCACCAGCACTGGTCGTCCTTGTAGAGCTCACGTCGTCGCAGGCAGCAGATGTTGCAGATGTTGTTGTGGCTGCACTGGCCGATCGAATGGATCTCGATGGGTTCGCAGCAAGTCAGGCACACCTCGCGATCGTCATCTTCTTCCGCAGTGGGGAGCGTGCTCGTTGTCGATGCGCCGAGGGAGGTGGTGGTCGTGGTCGATGCCGATTCCAATTCCTGCGCCTTCGTTTCTGCCTCTACTCGCTTGTGCTGCTGGCGAGGCTGAAAGCGGCGCGAGGGAGGAGGCTCGCGAGTAGCAGCTGAATCCTTGTTGCCAGGCCCTCGCGGGTTCCTCGTGTAGTTGCGCTTCGTCTTGGCGGTGGCAGCACCTTCTGAGCCGGTTTGTGTAGCAGAGGAGCGAGGGTGGGATTGCTGATTGCGGGGTCCTCGATGCATTCGGGCAGTTGCGCCAGCGGGAGGATGGGGAATGGTTGCCGAGGAGGCAGTAGGAAGGGAAGCAGGAGTGGTGGCCATGGTGGTGAAGTGAGGAGTGGATTGGGAAAGCGTAGTCGCGTGCGGAGCAATTTTCGAAGTGAGTGATGAACGATGGGATTGCGAAATCGAGGGAGTGAGTCGTTAATCCGGTCTGGTGCGTCGGGTGCGTATCTCTTCAGTTCTCTTCCAACGTGAGTTGATTCAATTGATTCCAGCTGCATCGCGATCCGTTGTATTTTTCCCTTGTTCCGTTGATTTTCCAAGCCGCATTTCCGGATTGCTTCTTTAGTGAAAATTTTGCGGTATGTCAAAAATGTCGCGTAATCATTGTTGTATCATACGATCACCCAACCACGAACGGTCTACGATGGAGTCACCCGGGCGCCTATGGCGGAGCACCTGGATTATTAAAGGCTTCTGGTTGGACGGCACAACCAGCACAACACCCACAAAACCAGCCACAAAACCGCTCACCCCAACAGTTCAACTTCCGGCACTTCACCTCACAAGCGACCACCAGCCATGCGTCTTCTCGTTGTGGCGCTCCTCTTCGCCTCCCTGCTGGGCCTCAGCTCCGCTGCCACCTACTACCTGTACCCCACCAATACCACCTGGCCGAGAACCATCCAGAACCTCAAGGCGGGAGATACCGCGATCCTCTCCGCGTACGCCTTCACATAGCCCTCTTTTCAATCTTAAGGTAAAGGTTGACGAACCACTATGAAGGCCCAGCGATTAATGTCTGCACGGGGTGATTTTTCCACACAGTGGCCAGTTCACGCTCAGCCAGAAGTTCGAGGTAACCCTGCGCGGCACCGCCGGTGCTCGCATCGTGGTCAAGGGCGCTGGCGCATCCCAGACCACGATCACGCAGCAGGCGAACCAGAACGTGATGGACGTCGCTGGCACCTACTTCTCCTTCTACAACATGACCTTCACCAACGGATCGAGGGGCGTGCGCTTGTTCGGTGCGGCTCCTCTCCTTTTTCTTTCAACCCCGGAGGCAAAGTTAATATTGCGCTCGCCAGCCAATTGCGGAAGTTAATTATTCCGCCAGGCTTCACCTGGTTAACTGGACATTTTATTGGACCGCGCAGAGTCCAGCTCCGACGTCTTGTTCGAGAACGTCAACATCCACCACACTAAGGACACGGCGTTCAGCGCTAATGATGCGGGCAAGACCTACACCAGGCTCACCCTGCGCGGCATGGAGGTGCATCACTCGGCCGAGGCGGGTCCGACAGTGGCCACTGGCGAGTGCTACTATCTCGGGTGCCAGGACAACACATGCCAGGTGACCAGCAGCCTGGTGGAGCTCAACTACTGCCACGATACCACGAACGCCAAGCCTAACTGGGGCAGTGGCATTCAGCTCAAGACCGGTTCCTACGGTATTTTGTATCATCATCGGCGTCTTGTTCTTTCGTGTGGCTGACCTGTTCCTGTGGTGCTTCACCTGCAGACAACATCATCAGGGACAACGTGATCGTCAACACCCTCGCCCCCGGCATCCTGCTCTACGATGACTACCAGGTAATAGCCATCTCTATCTGCCAGCACCTGACCGTGAAACTAATCACCTCCGGGCGATAATAGAAAGGCACCAACGTGGTAGAGGGCAACGTGGTCATAAACACGAACGACAACGGCATTCAGGTGAGCTCGGGTGTCCGCGTGCAGAACAACATCGTCATCAACGCCAAAAGTGCGGGCATCGCTGTGATCAACAACCAGCTCCAAACCTCCGGCGTTTTCCATGACGTCAAGATCATCCACAACACCGTCTACGCCTCTGGGTCGGCCGACCTCTATCTGCCAGTACGACTCCTCCTTGTTGTAGACAACGTGTAGTCGCTCATCTTGTGCCGACTTCTTGTCCACACACGCACAGATCCTGAGCAAGTCCGAGTTCGTTGTCGCCAACAACCTCTTCTTGACCAGCGCCAAGGCGTTCGATGTCAAGACCCAGACCGGCGCCGTGTGGCGCAAGAACGCCTACGTCAGCGGCACCGTCCCCACTGGTACGCCACAAATGTACCACACATCGAGAAAGCCCTGTGCTGAATGCGAATGTACACAGGCGTCGATACGACTGGTGTGTTCCAGATGACTAGCGGCGACGTGATCAACGCCGGGGGCAACGACTTTTACCCGACTAATTCCAGCCTCCTCATCGGCGCCGGCAGCGTCAACTACTCCCCGCGCTTGACCTACGATTTCAATGGCAAATCCAGGAGCGCGACAGCGCCCACCGTCGGCGCCTATGTACGCCATCACTTTGCCTGCATGACCACGTCTTTGATGTTTTGGTTGGCTGATGAGCGGGGCAACGCAGGAGCACTCCACGGCGACCAACCCTGGCGGCGCGGTGAAGGCCGGCTTCAAGTCGGGCGCCTCGTCCGACAGCCAGCCGCCCAGCGGTGGCGGTTCGAACCCCTCCAGCGCCAACACGCTCACCTCGTGGCTCGCTCCCGTCCTCGCTCTCTAATCCAGCCAAGGACGCAACCACATAAAGAATCTGCCTTTTGTACCATTTCTCACCCGCCCCGCTGTTGTCCCAAGCGCCACAAAAAGAAAAGGAAAATGGGCTGGAAAAGAGCATTAATGTTTTTCTCTGAACAAGGAGAGGAAGGCAAAGAATATTCAACAATTTGTGTGCTTTTGCGGGCACCAGGATCGTTTAGATCATTCAAATTCTGCAACAAGGAAAGATGGGGCGGATCATTAATAGCATGCAAGGGGGGCTGCACACCATTCAAGGTTTTGCGGACAGGCGCGACACCAAGAAGAAAGTGCATGCTCTCTACGTTCTGACCATCTTCAGCGCTGTAAGATCACCCATCATCTCACATCTCAATCAAGTGGGCGCAGTTGATACTTATTCATACGGTGACGTGAATTTACACAAAAAGGGCCTGTCGCTGGTGAGTGCGATTTGGATGCTCGTCGAGCTCAGCCTCTTGTCGTTCGTCTTCGACCTGATCGTTGCGGGTCTCGGCCTCTTGGGCTTCACCGCCACGAGGCGCCGCCAGCGTTCGCTCCTGCTTGTCGTACGCTCCTCTCCCCCGTGTGGGTCTGCGTTCGAACGACCAACTCACGTGTCGTGTGCGCAGTACGTTCTGGGCATGTCGGTCGTCGTCGGCTTGAGCCTCTTGGGCCTCGTCTTGTCGATCCTCTTCAGCGTCCTCTCCTTCTCGATCGCGGTCGCCTACCTGGTCTTGTCGCTGGTCCTCATCGGCATTCAGGGCCTCTCCGTCATCCTGGCCTACAGCCTCAGCAAGGACCTCGACCCCAAGCGTGTGGGTATGTTGTTTGCACCCTCTTCGCACACCCGTGCGTGCGTCGCTTCGCTCACGCCTTTGTCCGCACAACAGCCACGATGGGAGCGCCGCACGACGGGAGCGCGATGGAGGCGGGCGAGCAGGAGTTTGCCTTCGACGCTGCTGGTAACATGTACCACCCCGATAGTATGATGGTCAACGCCGGCGCCTCGACCGTGCCGCCGCCCGTGTACCACCAGCAGCCGCCTACCACCACGCCCCTCGGCGGCAACATGCCCGTCTACGACCCGGCCACGGGCACCTATGGCGGCTACGCCGGCTACAACCCCTACGCGCCCCAAATGGCCGCCTACCCGCCGCAGTACGCCTACCCGCCGCAGGCCATGCCCTACGCCTCCCAGCCGCTGCCTGCGGTTTCCCCCGCCCCCTCCGCCGCCCCGGTACGCACATCCCTTTCTTGGCGGTGTTGTGATGGGAGAGGCTCACAACGAAGTGCGTGCGTTTTGTTGTGCAGCCGGCCGGAGAGGTGTTCAACTTCGCGACCTTCCCCGAGCCGCAGGCTGCCGCCCAACCGCAGGCTGCGACCTACTCCATTGACGACGACGACGAATTCGATCCGTTCCAGGAGCAGCCACCGGCGGTAGCGCCCAGTAAATAGACCCCGGAGGCCGCACCGCGGTCGTCTGGTCGCGCTGGTTAGTGGCGTGTCACCCGGCCCGTGGGCCACCCTGCACCACAGCACCCACGCCACCACCTCCACCACCCCACACAATTTTTGTACAGTTGCGCACGTGAGCAATGCACTTTTCTGGTGTTTTCACAACACCAGCAGCCTCAATAGTTGACAAAAGTGTTGTTAAGAAGGAAGGACACGGTGAGTGTGCTTGTGATCATGACAAGAGAGGGATGGATCAAGAGGCTAGGGCTGGAGCAGTTGCTGATGACCCTGTAGTTGTTGTTGTGACGAGAAAGAGGGAGGGTTAGAAAAAGAGGTTAACAGGGCTGTGCACGCTACGTACGATGCTTGCGGCGCGCCTCACTACGCTCGGCCGATGTGACGTAGTGAGGCTCGGTATATAACAACTCCACGCTCTGTGACGCCAACGTGGGGCCAATGGACCATCAGCGCACCGCATACATGCACCACTCGCACCCGCACGCGACACGCGAGGCACACCGCACACGCACCTGCTTCATCCAGCGGGTAGGACCTAGCGCGGCGACTGAAGGCGGCAATTGGGTGGTAGCGCCGTGCCTGGCTGTCTTGACACTGAAGAACACCCGCTTGACGCCGCACGTACGCAACCACCCGAGGCACAGGTGGCAAGGCCGCGAGTCGCTCAGGCCCTCTCCATCGCCCACCGCCAGCTGCACCACGTACAGATCGCAGCCCTTGATGCGCTTCGGTCTGGTTGTGATGGATGATGCGTTCAGTTTCGGAGACACAGGAAGGATCCCAACCACATATCATCATCTCATCGATTGAATGGCATAGTACCGATGCTTATTAGCGGCGTTCTTTCGATTTGGACGTGGTGAGGTGTCTAGGGCAGTCTTTAAAACGGTACAGGGCGTTCATTTCGGCGTGGGTGGAGCTAGAAGCCATCATGAAAGGGTTCATTTATAACATTTAAAAATCGTTGAGGTGTTTTTCAGAGATGGGGGTACCAGTGGTTGGCGCCGTGAAGTCGAGTGCGGCGAGAGTTGTGCCCCTTGGCGACTACGTGCCCGCCCTTGACCAGCACGGCCCCATGCTTGTGGTACATGTCACTACGCTGCGCTTCCTCTGCAGCCAAGCCTAAAAACTTATCCGTGCGATTCATGCTTCTCTCAGTTCGTGATGGACAAGTCTCTGATGTAGATGGTGAATTTGAGATGAATTTTTTGATGTTGTGATTTTACAAATCTTTTCACCGAATCAGTGCAGACGTGGCAAATAACATAGTTGCACACCATCGCAAACAGCCACACACCCAAAACAAATGGGCAGGCTTGGCGAAGGTTTGAATGGCGGATTGAAGGTCGTGCAGGCCTACGCGGACTCGCGCGACGGCAATACCAAGCGTAACACCCTACTTGTCCTCACCTCCGTCGTCCTCGTACTCCCACTCCGCTTTCGTTCTTGCCTCCCCCCCCTCGGGCAAATTGGCGGTTGCAACTCCGCACAACAAGTTGTGTGGGTCTTGGATGTTCATTGACGTACCCCAACACTTACGTTGTGGGTGCCAGCTGTGGTGGTTGGCCTCGGCACTGTATGGACTGTTCGAGCTCCAGTTTTCGTTCTTCGTCTTCTCGTCATTTGCGGTCCTCATCAGCGCCATTGGGGTCCACGCCACGTGGAAGCGTCGGAGGCCCCTCCTCTGCGTCGTATGTCTCTCTTCCTCCACGTTTCTGGTGCTGATGCTGGCTGATCTGACGATATGTCACGCACCACCACACTCGCACAAATGGGCAGTACATGGTGGGGGTGATCGTGGTGATGGGCTTCGTGGTGGTGGGTCTGGCCATCTATACCATCACCGGCGTCTTCACCCTGTCGCTCAATGGCACATTCCTCGTTGCCCTTCTCATCGACCTCGCCATCCTCCTCATTGAAGTGCGCATTCCTCGATCAATAGCAGTGGCGATTCGCACTCGTACGAGCTTGCCTAACTTCGTGACTCTCCAGGGCCTCTCGGTTGTGCTGGCGTACAGCCTTACCAAGGACCTCGACCCGAAGCGCGTCGGTACGGCGGCCTCCTTCCGTGCCTTCTTCCCGCACGTGTGCATTGACGCTGGACCCCTGCAGTGGTCCTCGGCAGCAGCGCGGCGCCGAGTGATCAGCAGCAGGAGTTCACCTTCTCGGAGGGCGCCGGCGCGGTCGAGATGCAAGCCGTGGTCGCTCCGTCGAGCGCCGGCATTCATGCATCGGCCTACCAACCGCACCAGGCCATGGCAGCGCCAGCCGTTGTTCCTGGAGTGTACAATCCGGTGACCGGCACCTTCGGCCCGCCGCAGCTCCAGCCGCCCGTGGCTGGCTACCCAGTTGTAGCGCCGTTCTCCAATAGCCCCTACGGCCACATCGCCACGGGCTATCCTCCGCAGGTACTGAATTCTTTGTGCGGCCGATGGTTGCCTGCATCCTTACAGCGTGCGTCGTGTGTGCGGCAGGGAATGGGCTACAACCTCGCTGGCATGGCCTATGCCCAGCAGATCGGAGACAGGTACGACCTGCCGGAGTCGCGTCCGGTCTACGAGAACGATATCATCGGCGGGGCGGCAGACACTACCACCCTCATGGCCGACCAGGACGCTGCAATCAACCCCTTCGCCGAAAAGCTCTGATTTATTGGCTATTTTCTTTGTTTTTCTTTTTCTTTTGTTCTTCCCTGAAACCCGCAAAAGAGGAAAAGGCCAAAGAATTGCAACCCGAACGAAACGGCAGAAGAAGTGTCTGTGGAGGAAGTTGTCTTCGGCCAACAAGGAGCAAGCGGGGCCCGTTGGATCCAATGGGAAGCAGCGTCTGGCATGGAGAAGAAGAGATTGGTTGAAGAACTCTCGGCGGCGGGGAACTCGCTTCCGTTTTCCTGATATCGGTACCCTGCTCCTCACATATAAACGCCACGTCCCGGCCATTCTCACCAATACACAACACCACCAGAGCCAAGCTCAGTTCTCAACGTTTGAGTACGATCCACCCCAACAGTATGATCTACCTTGCGCTGGGCGTGGGCTGATGGAGTATATCTTGTTGCACAGACCGAAAATAGGAGGCGGACCGCAGCCAAGCATTGAACAGGAAGCCAACACGAAGATGAAGTCGCTGCACGCCAAAATGACCCGACTTGCGATTGTCCAGGAGGCGAAGGACTTCCACATCGTGGGCGAGGAGGAGCAGACCGAGGCCGCTGGGACAGTGCTCGACAACTTCAAGGCCAGCGTGTCCTACCTCTACCAGAACACCGACCTCTTCGGTTCCGCCAAGGACATCACCGTCCCACCCATCAGGTACCTGCACCTCCCCACAACATATATGTGGTGTCGGAGCGTATGTTGACCCCGTTCGACGTTATATCGTGCAGCCAAATGCAGTCGGTTGTGCAGAGGAGGGCCGGATCCCTGCCCAAGGTCTACCAGCAGGAGTACGCCCAGCCGCTGCTGAACAACTTCGACCAGTTCCTGAGCGAGATCAACGAGGACCCGACCTTCACAGAGACCATCTGCGCGGCGGTCTACCAGCACTCGTCGGACTACGTCGCCGCGCGGGGCTACCTCAACCGGTTCCAGGCCGTGTGCGCCACGCTCTACGATGACTTCCTCAACAACGAGGTCCGCAAGAAGCTCAACCTGCCCCTCATCGAGAAGTTCCCGCCCCTCGCCATGTTCCAGAAGGTACGCACCGCGTCTCTGCCGCGTGTGTGGTGTGTGAGGCGGAGTCTGACAAGCGTGTGTCATTGTCCTACAACGACAGAGTGGTGACTCTGGACCGTTCACGATCACATCCGACTCAGTGCAACAGTTGTTCGGCGGCACGATCGGTGTGGTGTCCCTCCCCGGCACCTACAGGCAGCACCCGCTGCTGTGGTCCTCCCTCGCCCACGAGGTCGGCGGCCACGACGTCCTCCACGCCGATCCCGGTCTGCTGACCGAGCTCGGCCAGGCCGTGAAGAGCTCCATCCGCAACTCTGACTCCTCGCTCGGCGCCCTGTGGCAGTACTGGATCGACGAGACGGCCTCGGACGTGTACGGTCTGCTGCACTACGGCCCCGAGTTCGAGCTCAACCTGGCCATCTTCTTCTCGGCCATCAACCTCCAGATCAACGGACCGTCGGCCGACTGGCTCCGTTTCACGTCCTTCGCAGGCTCCGACGGCCAGCTGGACCCGCACCCGACCGACATCCTGCGCCTGTCGGTGGGCAAGGGCGCGCTCAACGCGCTCACCAACCTGTCTGCGTCGAGCAAGGCCGGCTACAGCGAGATTATCGACGAGATCATCAACTTCGTTGTGTCCCAGAATGGCGGCCACACCACCGTCACCCTGCAGGGCTTCGGCAAGCAGACCTACGACCTCAAGCTCATGCAGTCGATCGCCGAGCAGGTGGGCGCCGTGATCGTCACCACCAAGCTGCGCGCCCTCAACGGCCGAAGCATCCAGGACATCACCACCTGGTCCCAGGACGACGAGAAGACCGCCCAGACCCTCCGTCCCCATCCTCCCTCAACCCCAACCCTGACCTGTCCAACCTGCCGCCGGAGGCACCGCCCAGCACGTGCTGTCGGCCGCGTCGCTCGCGGTGCTGACCAACCCCTCGGGCTCCGCCTACGCGACGATGACCAAGAACGTGAACCGGTTGCTCGATGCAGCCTTCAACGCCGACCCGCTGTGGAACCCCAAGAAGCAGGTGGCCGTCCGCCACCTCTACATCGGCGAGTCGGGTCCCGGAATCGGGGCGCCGTCGGCCCAGGCCGCTGTTGCTTCGTCCGAGACAAAGAAAGAGCCCATCCGCCCCTTCTGGCTCTGAAAGCGCTTTTACTTGTGTAGAGAAGAGAACAGAGAAAACAAGGAGCCGCTGTGACGCGTCTCTCAGGACAGAAAAATAAAAAAAAGAATATATTTATATTTATCTTTTGTGCGCAAACAACTTTTATTTTCTTCACCTGCCAGAAAAGAGGCAAGCAGAAGCACCACCCAAGATGCAGGATGAAAAGGGCTCTAGCCTGCGTTCCAAGCTCAACATGACCGTGACTGCGAAGCTGTTCTGCCTCCAGATCCTTACCGCCCCTACTCTTCGTACTCTCCCCCCCCCCTTCACTGCACTTCATTTTTGTGCACTATTTTCGTGGGTTTTTTTAAGTTAGTATATTTTTCATGCTGGCACTGCGCCACACAGATGGTGTGGGTGGTGGAATGCATCATTTCGCTGGTGACTATCGAGTTCGTGTTGGCCATCTACTGCGCCTGCGTGACTGGCGTGATGCTGCTGGGTTTCTACGCCGCCTGGAAGCACCTGCGACCCCTGCTCTTCTGCGTACGCGACCACGCGTGCCGTGCGTCGTGTCGTCGCATTCCATGACACAATGTGGTATGTGCGTGGCGTGAGTACAGTACATTGTGGGCGTGGTGGTCGTGATTGGCTTTGGCATCGTGGGCCTGACCTGGTGGCTGATCGCCAGCGTCGTAAAGTGGGAGTTCGACACCCCGTGGCTCGTCGCCTTCGTGTTCAACATCTTCATCCTCCTCATCGAGGTACCACTACTTCAGGACCCTGGTCCCAAAAACACTCGTCGACCGTTCTTGACCCTGTTCTCGCCAGGCCATCACGCTACTGCTTGCCTACTTGCTGACCAAGGACCTCGACTCGAAGCACGTTGGTGAGCCGACTCTCTTCCATGGGCTTGGTGGCCGTCTTGCTGATACTCACATCACCCGCCTCTTCTTCTTCGTGTTCCCACCAGTCACGCTCGGCTCCCCCGACGACAGCACGTCGGCCGACGAGCAGGCCTTCTCCTTCTCGCAGGGCGGCAGCGTCGAGGTCGAGCTACAGCCGACACAGCACCACGCGTCGGTCTACGAGCCCGAGTGGCCGGCCACGGCCTACCCCCCGTCCCCGTCCGCCACGCAACAACAGGGGGCCTACCCCCCGCCGCACCAGTCCCCGCCGATGTACTCCAACACTCGAGGCCTGGCCGCACCGGCAGTGCGCACTCCAATTCCCACACACAGCTGTAGGGGCGGTGTGGCTAACGTGGTCGTGTGCCGTGCGTGCCCAGCCCAGGGACACCTTCGGCGCCCCATCCACCCACTCCACCAACGGATCTGCCGACGACTACAACCCCTTCCAGGAGGAGCGATTCTAAGGCCGTCACTCCCCAATCCCATGTTTTTGCTCATTTTCTCTCCTTTTTCCCGGTTGCATTGCAATCTCAATTGTTTGTTCTTCTTTTGTTTGGGGGGGGGGTTGCCTGGCAGCTGGGAGTGCACTGGTGGAGGACTGCGCTTGACGATGGTCTGGGAACTTCGCCTTTTTCCAGCACTGGGACCGGAAGAGGAGATGTTCCTCACCAGCTGTTGCTGTTGCTGTGGCCGCTGCATGACGGAGCGGGCACCTCGGCACACAGAGAAACGAAAAGCACACATAGAAAGGCATGGAGGCGGAGGAGACGCAAGAGAAGAGGGCAATGACCGGAGGGGGAGGTGAAGGCCGAGGGAGAGGCTCTTCGATTTGTACAGTGGAGGAGACGGCAGCGTCGCCAGCGACGTCCAAGAAGATGAAGAGGAAGAAGGAGATGAAGGCCCTCAGGGCGGAGAATGAACGTCTGAAGAGCCGCGTGGCCCACCTGGAGGGGCGGGTGGGCCAGCTCAAGCAGCAGCTACGCTTCTACGAGTCCATCACCACCGCCCACTCGCCCGACAACAACAGCACACGCCCTCCTTCATCTTCCTCTACTCCCTCTACCTCCCTCTCAGACGACACCTCGTGGAACAGCAGCAGCAGCAGCAGCAAGGGTCCCACACCCAACAAGGAGGTGGCGCTGTTGAAAAGGAAGAGTAGTGGTGGCGTTGCACGAAGGAACACCCTTGGCTCTTCCTCCCCCACGCCCACCACTACATCTTCAGCAGCAGGAGGAGACCCACAGGAGAAGAAGAGCAGCGGCGGCAGCGGCAAGGCCAAGCCGGTGGTCCCGCTCCTGCGTAACATTAGCGCCGACAGCGGCGACGCCCACCCGCTGGTCTCCCGGTCGAGCACCGTGGTGAGCCCCTCGGGCAGCGGCCGACGCATGAGCATGACCGACGGCCGCTCGCTTTCCGGGTCGTCGTGGCTCAGCGGCTCCGGCTCGGGCGACTCCCTCGAGGCCGTCATGTCCGCCAGTGGCGAGCTCACCATGCGCCGCAAGACCGTCGGCTTTTCTGACTCCGCCAAGCCCGTCACCTCCGCCAGTGCTGGTGGTGGTGACACTCTCACTGGTCAGTCCTCTGACTGCGACCTGGACTCTGGCGACGACAGCGGCAGCAGTCTCAGCGGCAGCGGCAGCTTCATCCTCGACCACAACAAGGCTGGGAGCAATCCGGGCTCGCCGTTGCAGGAGCGACACAACAGCAGCAGCAGCAAGGAGGTGATGGGCTCGCCGTCGGCGAGGGACCAGGCTCAGAGGCTGCGGCAGGAGCGGCGGGAGAAGGTGGAGGCCGAGTTCCGGGCGGTGCAGGCGGCGTGGGCAGTCGAGGCGACGGGGTGCAGCCGGTGGACGAGGTGGAGCCCCACCCGTTCGACGAGCCCGACCTGCGACCAACATCATCTTCAAGGACACGAGCCAGGCCAAGGCCCACCGGCGCCCGACCCTTACCGACACCTCCCAGCCCGCCGAAGCGGCGCTGGCTTCCGACGCGATTCCGACCACAGCAGCTGCAAGCATGTCATCGTCCACGTCGATCGCCGCTGTGGCTGAGGTGGCCCCCAATGCCGTCGTCCGCGGCGCAGTCGCCTGGGCTCTCGCCGAGGCGTGAGGGCGTTGTGACCGAAGAGACGGAGGGCGCGGCGCAGAGCACAGCGCCAAAGGCCGAGGCCCTGCGCATCCGGGCAGGTACGCTGCACAAGCTCATAGAACGGCTACTCGGGGACTACGTTGATCTCGGTACCTCACAGCACCACGTCCTCTTCTCTTGGTGTTGTCCGCCGGCTTCTCCCTCACACCGGTGGTCAATGGTGGGCCATGTCGCAGATCCACCATTCCTGGGCGCGTTCCTCCTCACCTACCGATCATTCACGACGCCCGATGACCTGCTGGATCTGCTCATCCTGCGATGGAACATCTCGCCATCGCCGCCCACCCACAAGGAGGCCACCAAGCTCCAGTTCCGGTGCAGCTCCGACCCCATTATCGGCGTTGTTGTGGTGGCCGAGGCTGTTGTTGACTGACACGACATGTTGCACACGCTCCCCAGCATTTGGCTGGTGTTGAAGACGTGGGTGTGCGACTACTTCGCCCAGGACTTTGAGGAAAACCCGCAGCTCACCAACCGACTCCACAAGTTCGTCTTCCTCCGCGTCTCCAAGGCACGACGAAGCCCGGTCCACACATTCGCGGCGAGTGTCGCACACATCAATGTGGTCTGACCATGGGTGGTGCGTGCGCTCAGTCTCTGCCCAGCCCGGCGACCAAGCTCATCGCGCAGCTGCAGCGGCTGGTGGCGGGCGACGGGGTGAAGATGGAGGCGATTGTGGACGACATGCCCAAGCCGATACTGCCCCGCTCCCGCTCCTTCCGCCGACTCTCGTTCTCGCTCAGCCAGCGAGCCCGGATCGACCTCGCGCCCCTGTCCAGGTTCATGGACTTCCACCCGCTCGAGCTCGCGCGGCAGCTCACCCTCGTGGAGAGCTCCTTCTTCCGGTACCCAACAGCGACTTCTCTATCATCATTCGGAGACGAGATGACTTCACCCGACACTAACGCACACCACGCAGCGAAATACAGCCGAAGGAGTGCCTCAAGCTGTGCTGGAGCGTCGACAAGGCCAATGCGCCCAACGTGTTGGCCCTGATCAACCACTTCAATGCTGTACGCCGACCCGACATTTCGCCGATATGAGCACCATTCACCAGGGTTAAGTGCTGATGGTGGCAATGCAGTTGAGCGGATACATCAAGGTGGAGATTCTCAAGACGGTGGACTGCAAGCAGCGGGCCAAAGTCCTGGAGTATTTCCTGCAGGTGCGGGGTGGGGCGAGACACTGGGAGCACCGGGGTGGGGGTACCACTCAGAGTCTCACAACTGCGGTGGTCGTTATCCCACACAAGGTGGGCAAGTGCTGCCAGGAGCTGTGCAACTTCAACGCGCTGATGGAGATCACGTCATCGCTCAATGCGGCAGCTGTACATCGACTCAAGAACACATGGAAACTGGTGAACAGCAAGTACGCCGGCTGGAAGGAGGAGTGGGGCAAACTCACCCTCAACAACTACGTTAGGTATGCAAGGCCACTTCTTTCTCTGCCGTGGCGGTGGTCTCACCCACCATCCGCACCCAGGTTGAGGGAGGCGCAGATGCAAGCCGAGCCACCATATCTGCCCTATGTGGGTATCATCCTGTCAGATCTCACCTTCATCGAGTACGCCGTAGTTCTGACCCAGCTGATAATGAATGGAATGAATGTTTGACTGTGCTTCCACCTCAGGGAGGGCAACAAGGACTTCGTGATGGTGGGAGAGCACTCGCTGATCAATTTTGAAAAGAGGAGGAAGGTCGCCATCGTTCTGACTCGGCTCCAACAGGTACGAAGCAGCGGATTCATCATCTCTTCGCCTTGGCTCAATGGTACCGACCACTCTGGTGGGCTGACGAGTGGCGCGTTGTTGGTGTAGTGCCAGCGGACGCCGTTCGGGTTCCGTGTGGTGCCGCAGATCTACGGGGCGCTGCAGCAGGAGATCGTGTTCGACGCGGAGGAGATGGACGACAACCACCTCTACCAACTCTCCCTCCAACGAGAACCACGCAACGACAACAAGCCAGCGGCCAGGGAGTAAAAAAAAAATGTAACATATAGGCAGTACATTACGAACGACAGCAAACAACTACTACTACACGTATAATGAAGTGTTGTGTACTCGGGGAGGAAATCACCAGAAGGGGTTCATCTTGGGCATGAGGCTCGACTTGAACTGGTGGCGAATCTGCGTCATCCTCTCGCTCTCGGCGTCCAGCACCACTGTGGTGCAAAGCGGGGAGAAAGGTGAGCGTCCGACCAGAACACGAATGGGCAGCCGGCGGGCGTACGGAGGTCTTCGTAGGCAAGTTGGGCGGGCTTCTCGTCTCGCTGCTTGGACGGGCAGTTACGGCCGGTGTGGTCCAGCTTTCCGCATACGAAGCACGCTGCACGCTGCTCCGCTGGGCCTGCAACGAGCAACCACAACCCGTGAGCTAAGAGAGCGAGAGAGAAAGAGAGAGGTGCACACTGACTGACAGAGGGCAGGGGTGGGTGCCGTACACTGCTTGGCGAAATGGCCACGCTGTTTGCAAATGTAGCAGAACTCGCTCTCCGGCGCTCGCCTCGCTTGCTGCTGCTGCTGCTGTGGACACAGTATTTGAACAAATATTTATATTTATATTTTGTTTTTGTTTTTGTTTTTTAATTAAAATGAATAATAAATATAAAATGGAGGTAAGGCGTACTCTTGTGGAGGGCTGTGGCTTCTGCTCCCTCCTGCCCACAGGGGCCTGGTGCGGGGCCGCCTGGCGAGCTCGCTGATGCTGCTGTTGTGGGGGGCGGTCTTCGTTCTGATTCACGCCGGCTTTGTGCTCCTCTCTGCTTCCCTGCTTTCCGCTCCTCTTCGTTGCTGTGCCCTCTTGCTTTGCCGTGCCGGTGCGCGATGGTTCAGCGCGAGAGATTTCAGGCGCTACGCGAGATTCTCCATCCTTGCCTCCCCGCTGCTTTCGTCCAGTGTCTGCCCCCTCGGCTGAGGCAGCAGCCTCCTTCCTTCTCTTCTTTCGCTTCGGCTCTTCTTCTGCTGCTTCTGCTTCAGCATTCTTCTCTTCCGCTTGAGACTCTGCCTTCTTCTTGCTCTTGCGTTTCTTCTTTGCTTCTCCCTCCTCCACTTGTTCTTGTTCTTGTTCTTGCTCGGCCTTCTTGCTCTTTTTCTTGCGTTTCTTTAGCTCTCCATCCTCCTCTGTACTTCGCTTCCTCTTCGTCTTCTTCTCTTTCACCTCTGGATTATCCACATCTTCGGCCTTCTTTGCCTTCCTCTTCCTCTTGCCCTTGGCCTCTCTTTCGGCCGGACCTCCGTCGTCATCCACAGTTTGCGCACTGGACTCCGTAGATGCAGTCATCTCGAATTCATCTTCATTTCCACCCTGCGGCCCATCTTCTGTGGGATCCTTGCTTTTGGACTTCCTGGCTCGCTTCCGGCCGCGCTCTTCCTTCTTCCCTCTTTGCTGTGGTTGATCGTCGGCCATGATATGCTGGCGTGATGGAGCGTGCCGACGATTTTGTGGATTTGGCCAGGAATGGAGCACAGAAAACTGGACCACTACCGCATATTCGAAATTCCACACAAAACCCGAGGAATGCAAAACATTTACTCAAACAGCTGATCGGCCAAGGCCGGCGCAACGGGTACTATGTACATGCGGATTGAGAGCCGACATGGGTTCACATGGAGAAGCCATCATCTTCTTGACCCTTGTGGCACACGTAGACGTAGGCCACCACGGACAGGTAGACGACCGCGCCGCCGACCATCGACATGAACATCGGGCCCAGGTCAATCTGTTGGTTTTCCAACAGAACGGACGGTCGCACGGTTGAGCCAGGCGTGCTGATCCAGCCAGCCGCACTCATGATCGCGCGACAGAGGGGGGAAGGGCAGGTGCACGTACCACATCGGTGTGCATGAGAATGATGGGCAGACCAACGCCAGCAGCCAGCGCCGAGCCGGTGAGGAAGTCGGCGACATCCTTCAGTCCTCTGCAGAGCAAGAAGCGAGTGGCACGGACGATTAGCTGCTCGTAAGGGGCTACCCCCGCTGCGCGCACGACGCACAGGGCTCGTACCGGGATCTCTCGTCCACGAAGCCGGCAAAGTCATCCGAATAGCACCACCCGAACAAGATATGCGGAAGAGGAGCGAACAGGAAGCACCCCACTGTTCAGAAAGGGTGGTTAGCTGCCAAGGCGTGGGAATGCATGTATGGGGCAAGGCCTCTTCGGCTTGAGCAGGCTTAGTTCCTGGTCGCGCGTGGACCATTACGTGTGCAGAGTTGAAGGGTGGCGTACCGACGAAGAGGGGCCACCAGTTGTCCCACAGGGCACACGCCAAGATGCCCAGTGTCACTCCGACGGCCAGCATCGCGGCCAACGACACCAACCTGGTAGCGCGTGGCGCATGAGTTGGGAGACCGGTCACGCTGCGCCCTGGCACTCCCCCCCCCCCACAATCATGCATAGATCGAAACGTACACTACATCGAAGGGAAAAAAGAGATGAGCCAACCATTCAGCAGATGATCACAAGAAGCAGACAGCATTGCCTGGGGGCCGTACTGCACATAATCGATTTGCGTCCCATCCTTTCTCTTTCTTCGTCCTTGGTGTGGTTCTATCAAACAGGAGCGACAGGGATCCCCTTTGCGTGGCCAGATGCGCGAGCTTGTTTGATTGAATGATTTGTGCCGTGTCTCGTCTCTACGCGCAGAAAATGCGGCGGAAAAACCCTGTCACCCTGTCTTTGTTGCCTGGGTGCTGGTACAAGTTCTCTCTGTGCTTCATTGGTGTGGATGGGGCAAGTCAAGAGGGAAGAGAGAGGCTTAGAGCTTGGCCTGCTGCTTGATGAGCTCACCAAGCTTGGTGGCGAGGCCCATGTCGCCCTTGATCTTGAGCTTGCCCTGCATGAAGGCCTGCTGGGCGTTGAGCTTGCCGCTGAAGAGCTGCTGGAAGCTGTCGTCGCCCAGCGTGAGGGTGACGCCGACGGGCTTGGTGGGCGCGCCCCGTGTGATGGTGCCCTTAGGTCCGGTCTTGAGGTCGACCACCCACGACTCCTTGGCGCCGTTGGGTCCGTCGGTGATGTGGAAGTGGTAGATGCCGTTCACCTTCTTGACCACCGCCTCGCCGGCCACGTCGAGCAGCTTGCTGAGGTTGCCCAGCACCGCTTCGGCCTTGAACGCGGGGCGCACGACGAAGCGCCGGCAGCAGCGGCCGAAGCACTCGCGGACGACGACGAGGCCGCCGACGAGACGGTCACCGCGGCGTTGGTGATGCAGTACTCACCGCGCTCCTCAACCTTGCACTGGAAGATGACCTTGTTGCCCTCCTTCCACATCTCCGTCACCAGCGTCTCGCCTGCATCACAGAAAGTTTAGTTCGTGTTGTCGGCGTTGGTGGTGGTTGGTTGCTGAGGGCGCGTACCGGGGAAGACATGCTTGGAGAAGCGGACCTTGACGTCCTTGAAGTTGGCCGGGTCGTTGTCGCAGAAGTGCTTGAGGACGGCCCGGCTGGCGTAGCCGAACGAGCACAGACCGTGCAGAATGGGTCGATCGAAGCCGCCCATGGCCGCCATCGACGGGTCGGCGTGAAGCGGGTTCATGTCGCCCGACGCCAGCCTGTACACGAGGGCCTCGTTCTCCCTCGTCTTCTCCTTGTGGACCGCGTCCGGAGCCCTGTTGGGCGGCTGGTTCTCATTGCCGGAGGGACCCCTCTCGCCTCCGAAACCGCCGATTCCTGAAAACAGCGGTGAGTAGCTGGACATACGCAATCGACGCGTGTTGATGTTGTGTGTGGTGCGTGTGCGTGTGACCATGCTGTGCGACGTACCGCGGATGAAGAGGTAGCTCTCGTTATGAACGACGACCTCGCCCTTCTCGTCCTTGGTGTCGGCCTCCACGACGAGGAGGGCGCCCTTGCCCTTGTCGTACAGGTGCTTGACGCGGCCGTGGTTGGTGAGCGTAGCGTTGACCGGGATGGGCTTGCGGATCTCGAGGTACTGCTCGCCGTGGAGGAGCATCATCGGATTGAACTTGAGGCCGGGAATGCTCAGCACGTTCGAGAAGTTGGGGAACGTCACGCCGAACGTGGGCAGCACCGAGAAGCCATCACTGTTCTCGTAGGCGAACTTGAGCTCGGCCGGGTCGGTGGGATTCTTGGCGGCGCCGATGGACAGGGCGTAGAGCATCACCTCCTTCTCAGTGTACTGCACCTTGGTGACGGGGAACTCGAAGCCGATCACCTGATCGTGGCCACGACGGCCCAGCACAATGGTGAGTGTCACAGCGACCGAAACACGCACACGACCAACGGCCCACACGCGCGGGAACCAGCCTACCTGCGAGGGATCGACGTTCTCGTTGCCTCCGGCGGCCCTGGCAGCGGGAGCAGAAGGCGCCTGCTTGGAGTCCTGTCGGTGCCGAGTGGATACCATCGCCGTTAGAGCGTCGACGCGTATGGACAAGGACAGAGAAAGAGAATTCTGAGCAAAGCTGAGAATTTATTTGCAACCGATAAACGGAAAGAAGGAGAAGACGAAGTCGAAGGGCGGAGATAGAGACGTAGTAGTATAGTGGAGGGTGGTGGTATGATCTAGTAGCGTGCCTTGAGCTGGTTGATGTGGGCGATGATGGAGGTGAGGCCGTCCTGAGCCGACGCGGGGTGAGTCGAGTTGGTCCAGTCCTCGACCTTGGCCCAGTTGTCGCGGATGGCCTCGGGGGTGAGCCCCTTCGAGACGTCGTAGAAGTTGCCCTGCGTGCGCTCCCAGCGCACAGCCGACACCCAACCGGCGCCCACCTCGAAAATGCCACCGGTCACCTACATGCAATTTTGTGAGGTGAGCGGGCGTTGAGGTTGATGACACCGCAGGCCCAAGTCAATGCAATAGGGGTTGATGATGGTACCGGGGTGGACTCGTGGCAGAGGAAAGCGACGAGCGGCGAGACGTACTCGGGCTTGAGGGCCTCGATGAGCTCAGGAGGCATGACGGTGGCGGTCATGCGGGTGCCGGCCACGGGGGCAATGGTGTTCACGTGAATGTTGCGCGACTTGCCCTCGGCAGCCAGCGTCTTGGCGAAGCCCACCAGCGCGAGCTTCATGGCCGAGTAGTTGGCCTGGCCGAAGTTGCCGTACAGACCAGCGGCAGAGGAGGTCATGATGACACGTCCTGAGAGATTTGTTTTGTGGGAGTAGGTGGAATGCAACGAGAATCAGCAGACCGAAGCGGAGACGGGAAGCTGCCGTCAATGATGGCGTACCGAAACCCTGGTCCCTCATGTAGGGCCACGCGGCCTTGGTGACCGAGTAGGCACCGTGGAGGTGCACCTTGTAGATGAGGTCCCAATCGGCCTGCTTCATCTTGACAAAGCTCACATCGCGCAAGATGCCACTACACGCACCAGCATGAGAAATAAGAATTGATTAAAGGGGATGGTATGTGAAGGGACGAGGTACGCATTGTTAATCACGATGTCAACACGACCGAAGTTGTCGATAGCGGTCTTGATGATGGCCTCACCGTTCTCCACAGAGTCGTAGTTGGCGGCAGCCTTGCCACCGGCCTTCTTGATCTCCTCCACAACCAGATCGGCGGCCTTCGAGCCAGCACCCTGCCGAAAGAAAAAATCGATGTGTGCGATTAAGACCGTTGGATTTCCAATGTCGTTGATGTGAGATGAAGGAAGGCGAGAACACATACCTCGCCAGTGTGTGAGGTGCCGAGATCGTTGACGACGACAGAGGCACCACGGCTGGCGAAGAGCAGAGCGTAGGTCTTGCCCAAGCCGCCACCGGCACCGGTGACGACGACCACCTTACCATCGAAGCGCAGCGAATCGCCCATTGTGTTGTGTGAGATGTGAAGCTGAGGAGGGTGTTGTGAGTGTGTTGTCTTGAGGTGAAGAAGAACAAAGCGCTGGGCTTTCTTGCGTGCGAGCACGATGGCGTGGGTTCGCTTCCTTTCCCTGCGCCTTGGCGAAATTTCCGTGGTTCAACCGCAAGAAAATAGCAAATATAAAGGAAAAAAAGATTAGGCCCAATGAACGTGCGATTACTGCAGTGATTGTCTGGAACCAGCTAGAGTAAAGAATGGATGGCTTGGGATGAGTAATGTATTTACACATGCCATCAGGTAGACATTAAGCGAAAAGAATGGAAGCCTTTAGGCGCTAATGCCAAAGAGCTCATTGATGGGACGGACATGGGAGAACTTCACCAGCTGGTCGTAATTCTGCAAATCTGTTGTGTTGGGGAGGCAGGTTAGCGCTTCTGTCGTAAGGAAGGAAGGAAGGGGGGGGGCAAGCCTACCAAATTGGGCGCCAAAGCCAGTGGCGGCAATCTCGCTGATGGAGAGGTCGGGCTGAACGGTGCCCAAGACCTCCACGAATGCGTGTGAGGAGTAGACAGACGCAGTCGCGGGATTGCGCTTGACGAGCACACTGCCGCCATCAGACGCCTCGAGCGTTACGTCGAGCTGCTGCTGGCCGGCGACGCGGCCCACAATGCGAACGTGCATGTTCACATAGGAGTTGAGAAGGCCGCTGTTGATGCGGGGCGTGGATACAGGTCCGTCGAATTCCATCTTGTGAATGTTTGGTGATGCACCTCAGGCCTCTTGCGATTGTTGATTGTGGTTTTGGCGCCAATTTCTGTCTTTTGGCGCGCAACTTTTGAGCAGTTCTAGGAAATAATTACAAATTTTGTGTCAGCTGGCGGTGTCAGACAAAATCCGGGGACCTGTAATTTTGTGTCGACCAAAGAAGAAAAAGCAACAAGAAACGGAAACTAAGCAGACTCCAGACTCGCGAATAGAGAAGAAGGGCAGGACCGTTGGCCGCGCTACTCAAGGTTCGCAGCACCAGCCAATAATCTTCTCGAGCCCTCTTACTCGCTTGATTTATAATTTCAATTTAAATCGCAAGCTTGGATGTGAAACGTTCAAGCTCATCGATCGAGAGGAATTCTTGTTTTATTTTAATCTTACTTGGCGTTGTTGCCCCAATCGGTGTCGACAGTCGCCGTTTGTTGAGAGAAGAACCAAATGCAAGAGATGGAGGAGGGCGAGATGGACCCCGACCAGATGGTGCAAGGTATGCAGGGGCATATGCCCTCAGCTGTAATGCAGTCCCAGATGCAGCAACAGCACGTCCAGCAGTTGCATCGATTCTGGTACCTGCCCACCGATTTTCGCACCACGCGTACCCTTTCCACGATTTTTTCGCATTAACCTTCTTTATGTTCCAATCTACACCCAAAGGAGTGATCAAATGCAAGAGATTGAGGACATGACACAGTTCAAGCAGAGCAAGATGACCCTGCCACTTGCGCGCATCAAAAAGATAATGAAGTTCGATGAAGATGTCAAGGTTTGGGCCCCATGCAGCCTCTTCTATCTTGCGTGATTGGGCTTGTGCTGTTATGTGTACGCTTACCGTTGCCCTTTGTGGCCACGCTCACAGATGATCAGCGCCGAGGCCCCCGTGCTGTTTGCTAAGGCGTGCGAGATGTTTATCCACGAGCTCACGCTGCGAGCCTGGATTCACACTGACGAGAACAAGCGCCGAACGCTCCAGGTTGCCCACCCCTCCCTCCGCTCTGTGATGTCTGCGCCTTCACCCTCGCGCCGACTGTGTTTTGTGACTTATCTCTCTCTCCTGTTCGAACGACAGCGTAACGACATTGCCACCGCCATCGCCAGGAATGACACGTTCGACTTCCTGATTGACATTGTACCCAGGTTCGCTTCGTCTTCTCCTGCATTTTCCCGTCTGCCCGTTGTTAGCGTCCTCCGGTCGCCCTTACCCCCCCCCACCAAATGCCTAACAGGGATGACATCAAGGGCAAGAGGCCGGCGGAAGAGTTCTGTACGACTTCCTCCTTTTATTTCTTGTTTGGCGCGCCTTTGGATGATGACCGTTGTGCTGTTCGTCCGCTTGTGCTCCTCAGGAAGAGGCCGCCCGCCCGGTAGTGACGCCAGAGCTGCAGCAGTACTATCTGCAGATGCAGCAGCACGCGGCGCTCCAGCAGCAGGCTGCCGCCGCCGACCCCGCGCAGGCGCAGCGCCTGGCCCTTGACCCGACGCAGATGTACATCTACCAACAGCAGCAGCTGAGGTACATCCAGCAGGCCCAGATGCTTCAGCACATGCAAATGCAGCAGCAAGGCCAGATGGGCGACCAGATCGATCACGACCAGATGAACGAAATGGTACCATGCTCGTCTTCCTCCTCTTCGGTATCTGTCCAGTGTCTGACATATGTTTGATGAACGTATTGCGTTTTTCTAGGGCTCGCGGCAGTTGGAAGTGGAGGGAGTGGAGGGCCAGGGCTTGGGCGAGGGACACATCGGGCACGGTGAAGCCGAGCACGGCCACCACGGCCAGGGCGGCCACGAGGGATACAGCAACGGTCACCACGGCCACCCGCACGAACACGACCGCTACCACGAGCACGTCTCCCTGCCTCCTCTCAACCTGCAGCAACACCACCACGCCGTATAACTATTTATGCCACCGCAACACCGCACGCGCGCAACGCGCTCTCTCGACGCGCACAACCAATAAAACTATGTAAAAAAAACACTTTTTTGTTATTATTTGTTTATTTTTTTTTATTTATTCTTGTTGTTTGTGGGTTATGAGGACATGGCGGAGGGGGAGCTGTCGTCGCCGTCCTCGGTGGGGGCGGTAGTGGCGGCGAGGAGGGTGTGTCGCAGCTTGGCGGTGGTTTGGAGGTGTTCGTTGAGGGTCTCGATGGCCTGCAGATAGGCCTCCTTGTCCTGCATCTTGGCGGCCAGGTCAGGCGCGCCCATCTCTTCTGCGAGGACGCTTTGCCGAATGCCCACGTACGCGTGTTCCTGCGTGTGTGCCGCGCGCGCGTTGCGTGTTGTGGCGTCAGTTACAGAGCAAGTTGGGACAGGCTTTACACAAGTGGAGAAAGTTCGCACCACGATCTGGTATATCTCATCACACAGACCCTCGAACTCGTCCATGCGTGCGCCCAGCAGGTTGAGCTGCGACACCTGTGGCCCGCCCTCCCCCGGGCTGCAGAAGGAAAGAAGGTCATGCACACCATCACACCAAGCCCTCCAGCCCCAGAAACCGCGCCTTTGGCGATCCGAAGCACAAGTGAGAGAAGGAGAACGGCCGTACCCTATCCGCTCGAGGATGGCCAAGGCAGCTGATATCACGCCCTGTGATAAGAGATCTTTTTTTTTTTTGATTTTTAAATTCATTTGTTTTTTTTAAAAAAATGAAAAGAATTTACTAATCGTGGGCGAGCGGGTTGCGATTCGTACCTCGAATGACTTCTTGATTTGGGCAATGTAAGCGTCAAAATCGACCGCCCCCGAGATCGACTGTCGCGGCACCGCCGTTGGCTGCTGCATCCGGATCGAGCCTTTTTTCTTTTCTTTTATGTTTTTTGTCTTTGTTCTGTTGTAAGGTGGCGGTAGGGTCACTGCGCACACGAACCCAGAAAACACAAAGGAAATCAGTTCTGGCGCGTGATGGAAGCAAGGCGCATGGATTGTGATGAAGAGGGCAGACTGGATGAGCTGCACGGCGAATACCTGCTGCTTCAAGATGAGGAAGAGGCGTCACGTCTCGCAGATGAACTGGCGCCGGACGATTGCGAAATGATGATGCAGAGTCGATCAGCCCTGCTGCAGGGACTCTACCTCGCGCTTCCTCCCTCTTCTACAGATGCAACTACGACCTTCGACAATCTGCCTGAAGAGGTGATAGCCACCATCTTCGCCTTCCTCGACCGCGGATCGCTGCTTCGTGCTGCCGCCACGTGCCATCGCTGGAATCGAATCGCGTCGGACGACGCCCTGTGGCGCCCCCTCTACTTCCTGCCGACGCGCCAGCACAACAACACTGCCGAAGTCATCGATGCCGAGGCGGGCGACGCGCAGCACGGGCAGCTCATGCTGCACACACCGCCATCATCGCTGCAGCCGCTCTTCTTGCATGCGCCCACCCACTCGTGGCGTGCCGCCGAGGCATGGCAGCGCGCCCGCGACGAACAGTGGCGCGCGCTCGTGGCCGATCGCGACCGCGAAGCCGAGGCGCTGCACGCACGACTGCGACGCGCGGAGGAGGACGTCTACGCGCTCGCCGTATGCTGTGAGGCCTCGAGGGCCGAGCAGGCTCTGCGATTAGAGGCCGAGCTCGCGCTGCGTGGCGCCCGCGCCGAGCTGGAGGATACGTCGTACGAGCTGATGGGCCGCACGCACCGGCTCGAGGAGAAGACCGAGGAGGCCGCGCGGCTCGCGCGTGCCCTGGTCGTGGCGGAGAAGGGCCGCGAGGAGGAGAAGCGGCGAGCCGACGCGCTCGAGCGCGAGGCGCGTGCACTGCGGGAGCGCTGCGAGGCGGCGGAGCGATCGCTGGACCTGGCCGCGCAGCGGTGGGTCAAGGAGAAGAAGACGCGCGAGGAGCTGCTCGACCTGCTCGGCCGCGAGCAGCGTTCGCGTAGCGATCTCACACGGGAGACCATCGCCGCCCTGTTCAAGCAGCTACTTGCGCCCTCGTCCTCTTCTTCCTTGCCCCCGCCTTCGTCTACGCCGCGCTCCGCACCTTCATCATCCTCCTCGGCGCCGTCATCGTCTTCTTCCTCCTCGGCCACTCTTCCCACGTCTCTGCCGCCGCCATCAGCATTGCGAGGCCGCCACGGGCCGGGCAAGAGCGCCGCGGGGAGGGCCACCAACGTCGCAGCGCCCCAAGGTCCCAGCAACCCGGCCCGCTCGCGTCGTCAACATCGCCGCCCAAAGCGTCGCTCTTCCCCAAGGGCCAAACCAAGTGCAACTTCTAACGACCAGGGCAGCCGCTATTTATTTGTATTTATTTATTTGTCTGTAAATAAATGTAATTATTTTATTTATTATTCTTTATTGCTTATTGCGTTGTGACACAACACAGATGGGAGACGAGCGGACCTCCGGCAGCGAAGGCGGACCCCGAACGTGGGTGCGGGCACTGCTGACGCACAAGCAGGCGGCAGACTTTGTGCTCGGCGGCCTGGCCACCGTGACCGCTGTCCTGTTCACCAACCCCATCGAGGTACCACCCTAATCCGGATCCTCACATCTCTAAATCGTGCTCCGGATGGGGCTGCCTGGCTGCCAGGGGCGTACTGGAGACGAAATCGAGCAAATCTCTAAACTTCATTCAGAAATGGATTAAACCTTGAATTGATCTCGTGCAGGTGGTGAAGACGCGGCTGCAGCTGCAAGGAGAACTGCAGCAGCGGGTCGCCAAGAACAAGCGGACCTATCGCGGCGTGTGGCACGCGTTCAAGACCATCATCCCCACCGAGGGACCACTCGCCATCCAAAAGGGTACGGGCACGCGGTGCCGACACTGGGCAATGCTACCGAAGAGACTCGCGGGCTAACGCGCACGCTCGACGCACTCCACCAGGTCTGTTTCCGGCTGCCGCCTACCAGTTTTGTATGAATGGAATGCGGTACGCACCTGTGTGTCGATCACCCGATGTGTTTGTGTGTGGTCCACTCACTCAACGTGTTCGCGGGTGCGTGTCGCGTGATGACAGACTTGGGTCGTACAGCGTGTTCAAGCAGCTGCTGCTGGAGAATCACGGCAGCGCGAACAAGGATTCGCTCTTCTTTTTGAAGAACATGCTCGCAGGTACCGGGTTCCACAATCACAACACTCGCGCGGGCTGATCCCCTCTTACCCCCGATGCGTGTGTTGTGCGTCAGGTGCCACGGCGGGCGTGTTGGGTGCGGTGGTGGGCTCTCCATTCTTCCTCGTGAAGACGCGAATGCAAGCACAGACCGAGTACCTCCCAACTTCGCCATGCTCTGCTCTTGCTCTGCGCGTGCTAACGCCCTCTGCTACGCATTCGCCTAATCGCAGCGTGGCGGCCCTGGCGGTGGGCTACCAGTACAAATACAAGAACTCCTTCCAGTACGTTGTGCTGATTGCGTGTTGAAGTCCAGTGTAATCAAACGTCGAGCTGATCTGGGCCTACAAGTACAGGGCGTTCAAGAGCATTGTGCAGGCAGAGGGGCCGCGTGGTCTGATGCGAGGAGCGGACGCGGCGGCGCTGCGGGTGGGAGTGGGCTCAAGCGTGCAGCTGCCACTCTACGATAACGCCAAATCGCTCATTCTCGCCACCGGGGTACCCTCCAGCCCAGCGCGTGCGCACGCAGAGACTGGCCAAGCGATGTGCTAATCCTGGATTTGATTCTCTGGTTGCGCAGTGGTTGGGCAACAATATCTATGCTCACGTGGCGGCCAGTTTGGTGTCGGGTGTGGGCCTGGTGGTTGCCATGAACCCGTTTGATGTGGTCGCCACACGACTCTACAACCAAAAGGTCGAGGGCGGCAAGGGAGCACTGTACAGAGGTACCTCTGATCTCCATGTGCCTTTTTTGGGCTGAGACTGACCCGGGTGAGGGACATTGGTACACCATCAGGGCCATTTGATTGCTTGTGGAAGACAGTGAAGGCTGAGGGTGTCTATGGCCTGTACAAGGGTGTGTTTGCGCACTACCTTCGCACAGGACCTCACACTGTACATGCCTTATCCACTCTGCAATCCTCTTGCAATGCAATGCACCAGTGCTGGCCTAACTTGATGCTTTTGGTGCAGATTTTGACATTTGTGTTCTGGGAACAGTACAAGAAACTGGCCACCAACTTGTGAATGTTCCTTTTGTTTCATAAACTTTACAAAACACTGTTGCTTATTTTTGCCTTGCCTGCAGTGTTCCTGCTCAAGCAGCTAATGGAGGTGTGATTCTCCTCCGTCATGGAACAAGAGCAACAATAAGCAACCGTGGTTGCTCATTTTTGTGGACAGGCATTTTTGCGGACAACCAAGAAAAGGAAGATTTGGGACCAGAAGGTACGTCATGACCAAGCTCACAATACCGCTGTCTTGACTGCCGGTCATCAGAGGCAAGTGTAGCATGGCCTTAAAGGATATCTCACAGGCTTGATGTTCGTGACGCTCGATTGCAGTGTCCTACCCGTAGCACGCCACACCGTGGCGCGCTTCTCCCAAGAACCCGTTCAGCAGAGGAGTCGACAAAAATGGGCCAGGAGGCACTTTTTTGGCCGAACCACAAGTGGCGCGGAAGGGCGGCGGGGTGAAGAGGGGCGCGAGGCGACGAGGGAAAGCATCTTCTCGGCCTTTTGGCTAAGATCAAGTGTAGTATCTGTTCTTATCAGCTTAATCTCTGGTAGTGAAGCGTTCCTGCTTCACATCAAGATTAAACTTATTTCTCGTGGGGGACCCGGCGGCACTCATGCCCGCAGCTTGCTGTGGGCAGCCTCGGGTCGCCGATCGGCTTCGCACTGCACGCACCGCGGAGTTCTTCAAACGGTCGACCCCTTCCTCCTCATACAACCCCCCCAAAAACAAAACACTTTTTTCATCAACACCTCCGTCATGCCATCAATTACCCTCCGCCTCTCTCCCTCGGTCGTGCCGCGTGACGGCTCGCTCCTGGTCTGCACAGGCCCGCAGGCAGGTCGTTGAGTTCCTCACTGATGTTGGTGCTGCCACTGCCTCACCAAGATACTGGCGAACGAGGACCCATTCACGTTAACAAAAAAAAGCTCTTATCGAGCACTGAAACATGTACATGCAAGGAAGGAGGTAGAGCGAGGCTTAGTCAGAGGGCGATGACGCGATGGAGTTGGCCGAGGGAATGATACGGCCGACCACCTCGTACTTGGCTTGGTAGGACCCAATCCAGTCGTTGAGGGCTTCCCTTTCGGAGGGCTGCAGATCATCGAGCTTGGGGTAGGGCGCTTCCACGTCCTTCTCCTCGAGGCTGCCCAGGGCCAGCGCACGCGCTGCGTCACGGCCAGCAAAGATGTGGTAGGGTCCGCCGGGGCCGTAGAAGGACGCACGGCTCGACACATCATAGACCACGCCTTGCACGGCCACATAGACTGGGTTGCCGTTGGTCCCGTTCATCTTGCGCAGCTCTTCGGGACTGAAATCGCGCGGCTCGGCGGGTGTGCGCTTGCGAGACGCGATGGAGGCCACGGGAGGTTGGGCCACAGCGCCTGGGAAGAAGAGTTCCTTGAGCAGCCAACCGATGACGCCCAACAGGATGCCCATTGCGCCGATTTCGAGCCACGACGATTCGTCTTCGGCGACTGCAGCGGCTACATCGTCCGCGACATAATCTTCCGAATCAGCTATGCTGTCGGCAGTGGCCACAGCCGCCAAAACGACTGCACTGCAGCCCCACCACGCCAAGGTAGAGAAGGTGCTTGTGCGTTGATTCTCCATTTACAACAATCAAGATTGCAGCTTGCGCGGCAGGGAAATGAAGCTCGTGAAAAAGAAATTGGAGAGAAATTGAGAAGTAGTGGCGGAAAGTCTTGGTGCCGCGCAACGGTGTGGGGCGGGAAACACATTTCAGCATCGCATCAACGACACAACCTTCGGGCGGCGGCTGCTTGCATCAAGACCAACTAGATAGAAACAAGAGGCTCTCGAGTCAAGATGCGATTGTTCGGAAAGAAGAAGGCGACACCCTCGCCGCAGCAGAGCATCCACAGGCTGCGCGAAACCATTGAGATGCTTACAAAGCGCGAAGAGTTCCTGGAGAAGAAGATCGAGAAGGAGCTCCAAATTGCTAAGCAAAATGCCTCCAAGAACAAACGAGGTACCATTTGCTCGCTCGCTCTCAACCATTAGATCCAATTCGAGATCCTCGCTTACCCTCATGCCCCACAGTGGCCATGATGGCACTCAAGAGGAAGAAGGCTTACGAAGCCCAGGTGCAAAAGCTCTCAGGGGCCCGCATGACCATCGAATCGCAGCTCATGGCCATTGAGGGTGCCACTGTAAACCTCGAGACCATCAATGCGATGCGTGAGGGTGCTGCCGCCCTGCAGGGCATCCACGGTTCGATGTACGCGCCTATTCTCTTGTGCCGCCTTCCCATAGATAGATGTTTCTGATCTCTGCTTCGGCACTACTCAGGTCGATCGACACTGTGGACAACACAATGGACCAGATCCGAGAGCAGATGGATATCGCGACAGAGATCAGCGATGCCATTGCGCAGCCGCTTGGCGACCCCATCGACGAAGACGAGCTGGAGGCTGAACTCGCAGAGCTCGAGGCCGAGAGCCTCGACGAGCAGCTCCTCACCCTCAACACACCCACCACCGTCAGTGCCTCTCCCATCAAGCGTACGCTCTTTCGTGTTCTTTGCCTTCATCTGCAGCAGGTGCAGCGTGGCCTTGTTGCAAGCGTTGGCTCATCATCTCCTGTGTGGTCTCTGCAGTGCCGAGCGCTCCTACGAATCAGCTTCCGGCACAGGCGAGCCGTCAACCCCAGGCGCTGCGGGCCGAGACGGACGAAGAGGCCGAGCTGCGTGCGCTGGAGGAGAGCATGGCCTTTGGCTAATGTCCGCCCCCCGGATGCCTCTCCGTGCGGCTCGCGGAGCGGGGCTTGCTTGGTTTGCCTCTCTGCTCCTGTACAAAGCGAACGATGAGCGACCACTCTCTTCTCCCTCTTGTTATGCTCGCTCTCTTCCCTCTATCTCCACATCTCTTTCTCCACGTTCTGCTCGTAATACCACTCCTCCCTTGGCGGGAGACATGAACACACCTGCCCCCTCACCTTCATCTTTTCTTTTCTCGCCGGGTCTTATGAAGAAAAGCATTTCCCAAGGGGGGGGGGGGTGACGCCAAGAAGCCTGCATGGAAGAGAAGGAGGCAGCAACAGCGCAGCGCAGGTCGTGGGAGGAGGTGGCCCGAGCGCGACGCGAGCGCTCGCGGCGGCTATTCCAGCCGAGTGGGTCCTCTCAGCAGACCTTCTCGCTCGCCTGGACACCTGCACCGACGCGCGCCACGCCCCCTCAGAGGCCGGCTTCCTGTCGCCCCGCGAGCTCGCCCTCACCGACATCGACGACGCTGCCCGCCTGTGCCGCATGCTCGCAGAGCGCGAGTGCTCGGCCGTCGAGCTGGTGACGGCCTTCTGCAAGAGGGCCGCCATCGCCCACCAGCTGCTCAACTGCTGTCTTGACCTGTTCTTCGACGAGGCCCTCAAACGCGCCCGCGAGCTCGACGACGAGCTCGAGCGCACGGGGCGACCTGTGGGCGCGCTGCACGGCCTGCCCATAAGCCTGAAGGACCAGTTTAACGTGGTCGGGCACGACACCACGCTCGGCTACGTCGGGCGCGACTCGCAGCCGGCCGACCACAACTCGACCCTCGTCGAGGGCCTCCTGGCCCAGGGCGCGGTCCTGTACGTGAAGACTTCGCTACCGCAGACGATCATGAAGCCCGAGACAGTCAACCACCTGATCGGCCGCACCACGCACCCAGCCGACCGGCGGCTGAGCCCGGGCGGCAGCAGCGGCGGCGAGGGCGCCCTGCTAGCCTTCCACGGCAGCCCGCTGGGCGTGGGCACCGACATCGGCGGGTCTATCCGCATCCCGAGCGCCCTGTGCGGGCTCTATGGCCTTCGTCCCACGCACGGGCGCGTCCCTTACTTCCGCGCTGAGAACACCATGGTGCGCTTTCCAGGTGGTTGCATTGGTGCTCCTACCATGGAACTCACGACACACACGGAACGACACACGGCACTACACGACATAGGATGGCCAAGAATCGGTGCATTCGGTCTGTGGGCCGATGGGCCGGTCTCTGGAGTCGATCGAGCTGTTCATGCGGGCCAATTCGCTGGCCCGGCCCTGGCTCCACGACCCCAAGGTGGTGCCGCTGCCCTGGGACGGCGCCAAGGTGGCCGCCACGGCCAAGGCCGAGCAGCTGGTGTTCGGGGTGATCTGGACCGACGGGGAGGTCACGCCGCACCCGCCCATCACACGCGCTTTACGAGAGACCGTGGCCAAGCTGCGCGCCGCCGGGCACGAGGTAATCGACTGGGACGCCTCCAACCACCGCGAAGCCTTCGAGCTCGGCGTACGCCACCTCTTGCCCTCCGATTCCCATTTGGGGTGGCCGCTGACCTGTCAACGATTGCAGTGCAAGTTCTGGGCCATGGACGGCGGCAAGGACTTTGAAGAGAACGTCAGAGCGTCAGGCGAGCCCCGCATTGACGGGGTGTATGTCGGCGGGCCCGAGGACGAGCTGAGCGTCTACCAGCTGATGCAGCTCAATCGAAGGCGCTACGAGTGGGCCGGGTGCTACTTGGAACGGTGGAACGCCTCAGCCCAGCGCACCGCCTGCCATCGGCCCATCGACGTGATTCTGTCGCCAGTGCTGGACCGGGTCGCGCGCCGCACGAGAGCCTGCACTACGTGGGCTACACTGTCCCCTGGAACCTGCTGGACTTCCCGGCCCTCACTGTGCCCATTTCCACCGTGGAGCCGCATGGGCGCGACGCCGCGGCGCCGCTCGACTACATCGCCGCCGAAGGCCGAGCTCCACACGGGGAGACTGATGCGGCCAACCAAGCACTGTGGCAGGCCCGAGGCGGGTGGAGGATTTGGAGGGCTGCCTGTGGTTGTGCAGGTGGTGGGCCGGAGGTTTGAAGAGGAGCGCGTGGTGGGCGCGGTCAGGGCCATTCAGCGTGTCCTGGTGGCTGAGTAAAGGATCACTAGTGACATCTCACGCACAGTGGCTTGTGAGGTGGCGTGTGCGAGGGTATATGAACGACGCAGAATACAACACCACACGACCACGTTGGCGGGGTGAAGGAAGACATGAGGGAGGAATTGGAGGTGTTGATGAATTAATACTTTTTGTTTTTGTAGTTGAATGAGAGAGGGAAGGGGTCGACCGTTTGAAGAACTCCGCGGTGCGTGCAGTGCGAAGCCGATCGGCGACCCGAGGCTGCCCACAGCAAGCTGCGGGCATG
>LQHA01000003.1:0-50883 GCA_001567625.1 Acanthamoeba polyphaga | reverse complement strand
TCTACTGCCTCCACGTGATCCTCCTCGCCGGCACCGTCGTCCGCCTCCGCTGGAAGGGTACCCTAACCCCCCCAGGGGGGTGGCCGTGCCGATCAATTCGGTGCTGGTCGAGATCCGAGTCCCTCCTCTACTGCCTCCACGTGATCCTCCTCGCCGGCACCGTCGTCCGCCTCCGCTGGAAGGGTACCCTAACCCCCCCAGGGGGGTGGCCGTGCCGATCAATTCTCTGGCTAATGAATTTAAAAAACAACAGAGCCGGAGCTGGAGCGTCCCTTCGCCCTCCCGTTCGGCAAGATAGGGGTGGTGCTCATCGCCAGCCTGCCCATGCTGATCACCTTCTTCAACATCGGCTCTCTCTTCTACTACGGTACCACATTGATTGATTACATGTTGTTCACTTTGGGTTGTAAATTAATTATTGTGTGCCTCCCTGGTGCGCAGGGTGGATCTTCCCGCTGATCTCGATCGGGGTGTTGACGTCGGGGTGTCTGCTCTACCTGGTGCGCCACCTGGTACGGCGGAGGTGGGAGTACCACTCGTACCCCTCCTAGCCAATCCGCCCATCCGTCTGGGCCTCTCCGCCTGGCAGGCTGCTTTTTGTTTTTGTTTTCGCTTTCCCGCCGCCACCGCCGCCCTTTCCCGCGCCTCCGTCGCAGCACGCCATCGCTCCGCGACGAGGTGGTCGTATGGCCACCGCAGTCGCGTCTCGGCCTCTTCACTGTGTGGGCTCGCTTGGCTCCCTCCCCCACCGCAATGTACTCTTACCACAACACACTCGCACCGCGCACGCACACGCGCACAGGCAACGCCCTTCTTGGGAGGGTTGTGTGTCGTTGTTGTTATTGGCGCAAGGGTTACTGACGTGGCGTGGGGCCGAAGAGGCACGCGGCGATGATGTCGCCCTCCTCCCCGCCGGGGCTGTGTTGGTGGTGGTGGTGGAATATCGCCTCGTTCTCGCTCTGGCTCCCGCACTCGGTGCTGATGCAGTCGCCCTCGCTGTAGTGGTGATAGGCATCTCGCACACGCATGTGGCCCACCGCAGCCGCCAACTCTTCGCCTTTGTCTTCGCCCGCCGCCGAGTCCTCGACACTTCTCCGCACGAGCGGGGCGCTGTTGACGGCGCGCTGGTGGTGCGGCGGGTGGTGCGAGGGCGTGGCCGACGGTGACCGTCGGCTCTCCCAGCTGCCCGAAGCCGTCGTGTGCTCCCCCTCGCTCTCGTAATAGTACATGCTCTCTAGCGAAGGCTCGGACCGCGAGTACTTCTACTGACCACCACGTCGCCATTCGTAATAATCAAAAGCCCGCCCTCCCAATGACACGCGGATGAACAAAAAGGCGGAAGGGCGTACGGGCGCTGGTGGACGGTCGGTCGCGATCGGGTCGCTGGGTACGAAGTACCCAGAGCTGTCTGCACACAGAACCCGGACCATCGTCAGCACTCACACACGACACCGCGATAGCAACGTTAGGGAGGGGGAGGGAGCTACGGTTCTCGGATTGTTTGTAGTGTTCGATGGTGCGGAGGAGATCTCTGAAGCTGGGACGTGAGCTGGGCTGTGGGCTCCAGCACGCCCGCACCAGCATCCGCCAGCTCTCGGGCATTCTGAAGAATTTGTTGTTTGGCGTGTGGAGGCAGTGCACGTGAGCCTCCTGCCATGCAGTATCCAGAAATGCCCCCCGACAAGACAAACAAACGCCCAAACATGGGGAAGGACCCCGTACCCATCGGGCATCGCGGGGCGGTAGTCCTTGTGGGCAACCATGTTGGCCATACGCAGCGCCGAAGCGAACCCTTCGTCCGGCTGCTTTCCGGCGAACAGGAACCACACCACCATACCAAAGGAGTAAACGTCTGTGTGTCGTGTTGTGTGTCGTGTGCCGTGTGTCGTGTGTCGCGTTAGCAAATGATCAAGTACGGGAGAGGGTGGAACATGTGGCGCGCACCGGCTTGCTCGGAGTATTCCTCCCCCTTGAACACCTCCGGCGCCTGGAAGGGCAGGAAGCCCACGCCCTCAGTCATCCTGTTCTCGCCCTTGAGCCGCGACAGCCCAAAATCTGCTACCTTCGCGCCCAGGTGCTTGTCCAGCTGGCCTCACACGAACCCGACCCCACACCCACGCGCACCCCACTCATTAACTCGTGCACGCCGTGCCGAGTCGTTAAGAAAGCGGCGGCGGGGAGGAGTGCGTGTACGAGTATGTTACGCGGCGTCAGGTCTCTATGGAGGATGGGCTTGGGACTCCAGCCATGAAGATAGCACATTCCTGGCATTCCATTCCTCACGCGGTGAGGGACGGACGTGGGCGGGTGGCTGGAAGGTGAGTAGGGAGGTGGGTGGAGGGTACCCTTGGCGATGCTGCCTATGATACGCACTCGGAGATAGGGGTTGTGCTCGAGGACCGCCAGCTTGAGCAGCACAAAGCTTTCCAGATTGCCCCCTGACGATTGCAAGGCCCACTCGGTAATTAGTCAACAAAAAAGAAAGAAGAAATAAAGAGCGAAAGAGAAGAAGAGCGAAGAGAGGGGAAGTGGCATACCGGCCATGAACTCGGTGACGATGCAGTTCTTCGACCCCACGCAGACCCCCATGAACTGTACAATGCAGGGATGTCGCAGCAGACTAAATGAAGTTCGACCATCAGCTCGTGAGCGCAGCCTTGAGCGCATAAGGCGTGGGGCGCAGAAGAGGACACGGCCTTACCTGAGCACCGCCACCTCCTTCTCGAAGAGTTGGAACTCGTCGGCTGACCGGAACGATTTCCTGTAGATCACTTTCACCGCCACATCCGTGCCCTGCCACCTTGCCCGCCGCACCTGATTGTGGCGCGACAACAACAACAGCAACAACGAACCAGCACACCGCCAGAGTCAGGAGTGGCTGGCGGGCCATCAGGCCGATGAGGTGCCGTCGTACCTCGCCAAAGAAGCCCTTCCCAATGCACTCGCCCATCTCCAGATCCTCGTACTTGACCTCCACCCGACTGATTGCTCGCTCGTCTGCCCCGGCCCGCAGCGCACCCACATGTGAGTGAACAGTGCACAGAAAGCGCACAGACGATACACCACACACACGCGGCCGCCACAGAACGCGCGGTACCGGGCAAGGACGGTCGTGGCGAGAAGGATCCCGAGCCCTCTCTGCTGCTGCTGCTGTTGCTGCTGCTCCGCTCCCGGACGGTGCTGTCCTCCTTGTCGGAAAGGGAGCTCCCGACCCGCACTCCTGCTGGTCCTTGCTCAGCAGGCCTTGGATGTGCTTGACGATCTGCATCCGGTGGCCAAAGCTGGTGATCCCCAGCTCCTTCTTCAGCAAGTCGCTATCGTTTAGTGACTCCAGCCTGCCGCAATCACGCACACGCACCACAAAAATGAGGTTTGGACGATTGTGTAAGAGAGAGCGGGAGAGAGAGGGGGGAGGTACGTTTCTCCGGTGATGTCGTTCTCAACAAATTTCTTCTGGTACTGGCCCAGGCCGACGGTCGACTCGAGCCACTGTCCCACCTGCTCTGGTGTCCACGCCCTGAAGTCTGTGCAGTGTTGTTGGCGTTTAGACCGCTCGCTACGAGAAGAGCCACGCCCTTGTAGATCACGGCGAAAGCGGAAAGCTGCGGTACCTCGCGGTAGATTGCAGCCAGCGCGTGGTGGCCTGACGCGCTTCAGCTTGGGTGTAATGTTATAGGCTGGCGTTGAGGTCTCATCAGCAAACGTACAGACTCTCTCTCTCTCTCTCTGTGTGTGTGTGTGTGTGTGTGTGTGTGTGTGTGTGTGTGTGTGTGTGTGTCGGTTCGTTCGTTGATAGCCTCCGCCTGAAACACAAACGGTGGCTGGAAGCGCACCCGGACCTTCTCACCGTAGCTGTGCAGGCCGACCGAGGGGAACAATATGTCCTCGGTTATGCCCACGAAGCCCACGCCTGTGAGCGGTAAGCAGTGTTGGGTTAGATTCACTGATCGCATCGCGTGCGCTGCTTTGCGTTGCGTTGCGTTGCGTGTGTTGCAATGGTTTACCCAGGAAAAAGCCGTTCTTGGTGAAGAACAGTTCCTTGCGCTGGTGATGGAGGCCCACCCCGATGACGTCGCCCGTGGTGTAGGAAGGCCCGAATGGCTCACCCGTGCCGCTCTCCCCAAACTTACGCCCGTCGTCGCCATGGTAGCCCCACGACCTGAGCACCGCAGCCAAACGAAAGAAAAACAGACAAAGTTCAGCTGTGAGTCATGTGACCTGAGCTGGACAACAAAGAGGCGGCGTTAAGGGGGGGGGGGTAACGGCACCCTCTGCGCCAGCCCGGATGGTGGGTCAGCGGGTAGTCAAAGACGCTCAAGCCGATGGCGATCCACCCCTTCTGCCCGCGGTCCACCACCTCCATCTCGAAGTAGGACACCTTCTGTGTGGGGTTGAACGGATGGTCGGCCAGCACCAACTGATGTACATATCACCACCACCGCCACATCAAATGAAGATGGTGAGTGCCCAGTCGTGGAGTGAGCGAGCAAGTGAGCGAGTGAGTGAGTGTTTGTGAGAGTGAGAATCCCAAGGCCAACACTGGTGGCGTACCCCATTGATGCCGTCATGCGAGTTGGTATACTCCACGACAGTGTTGGCTTCGTGCAGCTTCAGGGACGACCCGCAGGCCAGTGAGTCGAGCTCACGCGGCATGTAGTCTGCCGGAACACCGACAATCGGTCAACAAGGGGGACACACACCACGGGAAGCGGTGACGCGGTCACCCACGAGCTCGGGGGGAGCCCAGTTCAGAGAGATGGAGTAGGCGAAGGGAGGCTTGAACCGGGCGGTGAAGCGTGCTCCATTGCTGCACACCGTGACGGTCGGGTAGAGCTCGCCGTATATCCGCTGGAGTGCCCCCGCTATATGGCGCATGTCACATGTTGGTCTACCACTGTGGCGCGATAGCAGCAAAGCTGAGAGCGTTCAGTTGCACGTACGCAGGGCCTTGCCGTTGTGAGTGAAGAATATGTCGTGGGTGGTGTTGTGGAACCCGCAGCCGACGACATCGCCCGACTTGAGCGCAGGCACGGTGCCCGGCCACCTGCAAGCATCGCGCCACCCGTCCCCCCATCAGCATCACACCACCCACCGTGCGAGCGCGCGCGAGTACATACACCAGCTTCTTTCCGCCCTTGAATTGTGTGCTGTAGTCGCTGCAGTGCAGCCCGTACGACCTGTACGACAAGGCCCAGCTGTTGATCACAACAATCGCCAGAGCCAACACCGCGTCAGGGAGGGCACGTACCTGTTGCTGCTCCCCAGGTGGCAGTCCAGCGGGTGCGCTCGTGTCGCCAACCCGATGGCCAGGTCCCTGCCGTACACGCTGTTCAGTTGCCTTGCCTCGGCAGCCAGAACATTTGTGCGTCGTGTGTGGTGGGAGGGTGCACGCACTGGCTCTTGCCCACGTCGGTCAGGATGACCTCAAAGTAGCACAGCCCCTGCAACTGGCTGAACGGTCGGTCCGCTTGCACCACCTGGCCACCCCAACATTAGCCACGCTAAGCCACACCACAGCCCCCCCCCCCCGACAATATAGTGGAAGCGCAGAGAGGAGAAGTGTGACGTGGTGGTGGGGGTACGGCTATGAGTGGGAAGGGGGCAGGCTGGTAGGTGATGGTGAGGCCGTCCTCGAGGAGCTTGAGGTTGTGGTTGCTGCGACGCCCCCACGCAGATGGCGGCACCAACTGCTCCTGAGGCGCGTGCTGAATAATTCCCTCCTCCTCCTCTTCCAAGCAGGCCGGTTGCATTGCCTCCTAGGGTACTACCCGACGCTGCTGCTGCTGCGTGGTGGCCACGTACTCAACAATCTTCTTTTCCCCAGCTTTTTGCCAACAATGATCGATTTTCTTTCTACTTTCTTTTCATTTTCCTTTTTCACTACACGCTGTTTTTTTCGTAGTGTGTGCCCATTGGGCCGTGGAAGGATTACAAGCAACAAGCAGCAAGCGCGCAAGGTCAAGGACGACCAAGGATGAAGATGAGAGTGAGAGTGCTGGCACTGATGGCGCTCTTGGCCATGTGCTCTGGCACCAGGATTACCCCCTTGCTGTGCGTACCTACCGGTATCAGTGCTTCCCCACTTTTTTTGTGGGCTCACTGGGGGCGAGGTCTGTACACGACCATTGCAGGGGCGAGGGACAAGACGGTACGACCATTGTGGACCTGGGCGGCCAAGACTGGCGGGTGGCGAGCAGCAACGGCAGCATCAGTGCAGCCGCCTCTGTACCCGGCGTCATTCACCTCGACCTGCTTGTACGACCTCCCTCTTTGCCACTCTGCCCCCAAGATGCTCAAGTTGAGGTTCCCTCGGTTGGGGTGTGAATGGCTTGCGGGCGGCTTCTTCTTTCTGCAGAAAGCCAAGGTGATCGAAGAGCCCTACGTGAGGTACCGCGACGTCGAGTACCGCTGGATCGCACTCACCGACTGGACCTACTCCCGTCGCTTCCCCGTGTCGGCCGACCTGCTCGCCCACTCCGAGGTACTCGACCACCGCCCTTGGCCCGCGTGCACGCGAGAGGTGATACTGAGAGAAGTGGAAAATGGTGGAATGGTGGTGGCGCAGATAGTGCTGGTCTGCGAGGGCCTCGATACGGTGGCCAGCGTGGCGATCAACGGGAAGGTCATCGGGTACGCCGACAACATGTTCCGTCGGTACCTCTTCACCGTGCCCGCCGACCTCCTGCGTTCGGGACCGGACAACACCATTACCGTCAGCTTCACCTCGGCCGAGACCTACGCCAAGGTACGTCCTCCTCCGACCAACCATCTGGTCCGCGGGTGGCAGAGTCAGCCTCGGCTCAAACTGATGCACCACCAGGCCCAAGTGGCGCATACGCCCTACGAGCTCCCATCGGCCGACAACTTCACACAGCAGTCCGGCGAACCCTTCCGCAACTACATCAGGTGAGTGAGTGGTCGGCGGGACATGGGCGAGAGACGAGGCGACTGGTTGAACCATGTGACGCTATGGCGGGGTGGTCGTGTGGCTGGCGAGGTGATTCAGAAAGGAGCAGTGTTCGTTTTCGTGGGACTGGGGTCCAGCGTTCATGCCCCAGGGCATCTACAAGCCCATTGCCCTGCTGGGCTACACATCGCCCGTCATCACCGCCCTCGTGCCGCAGGTACGCTACAACGTCCACCCCCACCCCCTGTTTCGGTCTTTCCCACAAAGCCCGACAGTCTCACGTGGCCACTGCACCACTCTCCCCACCACCACCACCACCACCACAAGACATTCGTTGTAGGAGCGGCAGGTTCGCGTAACTTCCGCGTGGAGGTGGAGACTGTGTTGCTGGTTCCCTCGGGAACAGGTGAGCCCTCCTTTTCTGTGACCAAACCTACACCGGTGTAGCGCTTGGCTTGACGCGACCGCAATGAACAGGAGTGACGAGCGTATCCGGTATGCTGAAGGTGAGCGTGGCTGGAGCCTCTCAAAACATTCCGTGCCAGCTCCACGCGGTAAGCTGTCAGCCCTCGCTGCGTTAACTCCGAGCGGCTGACCTTTAACTCCGAATGGGTGCCCACAGGGCGAGAATCGGGTGCGGGCGACGCTATTGGTGTCCAACGTGGACCTGTGGTGGCCCGTGGGCTATGGTGCGCAGCCTCTGTACTCCCTTACCGCGACCTTCACCCCGTCCTCGGCTTTGAGCGACGACCACGACCGCCCTTTGTTCGCCCCCGTCAGCGAGGACCGCCAAGTGGGCTTCCGCACCGTCGAGCTCGTTACCGACAAGTACTCCAACCAAAAGGGCTCATCGATGTTCTTCCGCATCAACGGGGTACGTGTGTGTGTGGTGTGTTGTGTGTGTGCGTGCCGCGCGCGCGCGCGCGGAAGATCAGTGCGGTGCGTACTGACTGGCCTTGCTGCTGCTACTGCTGCAGGTGCCCATCTTCGCCAAGGGCTCCAACTTTGTGCCGATGGACTCCTTTGAGAACCGCGTGAGTGATCAGGACTTGGCGCAGCTCGTGCAGGACGCCCTCGATGCCAACATGAACGTACTCAGGTGCTCACTTTGCCTCCCTCTCCCCGCCTCCTCGCTGGTAGTCATCATGGTGACCTCTCTCAACAACCCCGTCTCGCTGCCTCCTCTGTTCCTTGCCTCGGCGCCAGGGTGTGGGGCGGCGGAGTCTACCAGCAGGACGAGTTCTACCAGCTGTGCGACGAGAAGGGCATCATGGTGTGGCAAGGTCGGTACCATCGCTCTCCCCGGGGCCTCCCCGGTGAGGCGCTCACGTTCTTGGGAAGTGGCCGAGGTTCCTGACACCGGGCGTGCAGAGTTTATGTTCGCGTGCGCCATGTACCCTCGTGACGAGAAATTCCTGGCCACCACCGCCGCCGAGGTGACCTACCAGGTCGGCAGATCCCACCCACACCTCATGCGTGCGTGTATGAGTGCGTGCGCGCGTGGGAGGGGAGGCCACTGACGCACCCGCGACGTGCAGGTGGAGAGGTTGACGCACCACCCGTCAATCATTCTGTGGTCCGGAAGCAACGAGAACGAGGCCGCCTTGGACTGGTTTGGTGCGACGCGCACCAACCCTCGCCTCTACGTGGTACATTGAACCCCCGTCATGGCACGACACAGTGTGGGCCTAAAAAACTGGTCTTGGGGGGCAGGTCGACTACGCCAAGCTCTACTTTGACACGATCCGCGAGACGCTACTCACGGTGGACGCCAGCCGACCCTTCTGGCCCTCGTCGCCCTCCAACGGCGTCCTTGAGCAGAACCCCTTCGTCGGCGTCTGGGGCAACCCCTACGACCTGGTGCGCAACCCCCCCCCCCGGCCCCCATTCCCTGCCTCTTCCTGCAATCACCCACCCATCCACTCACCACCCGTGGTGACTGCAGACCATGGGCGACCTCCACTACTACAACTACGCGGCCGACTGCACCGACGTGGCCAACTTCCCCAGCCCGCGCTTCGCGTCGGAGTACGGCTACCAGTCGTTCCCCTCGTTTGAGACCTGGCGGCCCGTGACCCAGCAGGTACGCCACCACTCACAGCCCCGGCCCGTCCGCATAGGAGTTATTTTGGTCCGAATTTCACCACACGTGGGCGCACAGGGCGATTGGCACCCGTTCTCTGATCTCATGCTGCATCGCCAGCACCACCCCGACGGCAACGCCCAGGTCCTTGCGCAAATCCAGGTACGCCCTGGGCTATGGCACGACAGCCACGAGGCCTCGTGATTGTTGGACCACTCACCCGTACCCCCCTACAACAACGACACAGCACTACTTCCGCTACAACGTGACCGACTCGCTGCAGTCGTTCAAGGACTTCCTGTACCTGAGCCAGGCCACACAGGTAGCCCAGAATCATGCCCAGCCTGGGCTTGCGAGGTGGTGGTGGTTGTGACTGAAGGTTTCGTTTTCTCGGTCTGGGACGATAGGCGCTCTGCGTCAAGGCTCAGACGGAGCACTACCGGCGCAGCAAGGGCATGGCGGCCAACACCATGGGCGCCATCTACTGGCAGCTCAACGACATTTGGCAGGGTACCCTCCCCCCACTCACGTTTGGCTGTGGCGCCGATGATCACCCATTGCCCTCTCGTTTCCGCCACAGCGCCCACGTGGAGTTCGCTGGAGTACGGAGGAAGGTGGAAGCTGCTGCACCACTACGTGAGGCACTTCTTTGCGCCGGTGCTCGTGTCGGCCTACGAACAACCCACCGACGCGCTCCAGGTCCACATCACCAGCGATGTCAACCAGGCGCTCTCCGGTGCTCTGTACACTCGCTTGTGGTCTTGGACCGGCGTCGGGGCGCTGGCTGAGTGGAAGACCGCCTTCTCCCTGGCTCCGCTCGCCACCAAGCCCGTTTTGTCGTATGGCACCACCAGCCTCGGCCTCCCATGATGCTGTTGATGCTGTTGATGATGATCGCCCTCACGTCGGTGGTGCCCCACAGGGATTCCATCTCCTCGCTGATCTCGGGCAAGTGTAAGCAAAGAGCCGACTGCTTCCTCACCTTCTCCGTGGTGGACGGATCCGGGAATGAGGTGGCCTCCAACGTCTTCTACCTGGCCAACATCGTCCAGGTCCCCTTCCGTCCCCGTCTCTCCAACCATTCGCAATGCGTGTGCATTCGTTAATGTGATGGTGGCGCGCACGAGAGCAGAGTGCGCTGCCCAAGGCCACGATCAGCGTGCAGGTGAGCCCCGGGAACAGCAGCCAGGAGGCCTTCGTGCAGCTCGTCTCGGACTACGCCGCCCCGTTCGTATATCTGGACACCGCCTACCCCCTCAAGGTCCGTTCCCCACACCTTGCCCACTGTTCCCCTGAGCCATCGAACGTTCCCGTCAGTCTCGCTCACCGGGCTGTGGGCTTGTATGCAGGGCCGTTTTGAGGACAACGGGTTCCTGCTGCTGCCGCGCACGCCCAGGAAGATCACGTTCCACGCCGCGAGCGCCGACAGCCCGATCGATATTGCCCACTTCCAGCGCGAGCTGGTCGTGCGCTCCCCGCGCGACGTGTACTAAGCCATCTTCTTCTTGTTTGCGAGAGGGCTGCAGCCATCAAGGGTGAAAGTGTTTTTGTTCAATAAAGGAGTGATCAGACACGAAGGCGGTACTACCGCGGGGAAGAAGACGACCACCCGGTAGCGGTGGTAGTCGACTACTTCTTGCCGCCCCGCTGGAAGACGCCGCTGCCCTTGCCGTTGAGCTTGACCTTGGTGAGGGCGGGCATGACGACGGGCGCGTTGGTCTTCGTCCGCTCGACGAACTTGGTGGTGTTCTTGATCCCCAGCTCCTTGCGCTTGGCCTTGATGGCCTCGGCGATGGACCCGAACGTGGGCAGCGTGCCCAGCGCCAGCAGCTCCTTCCTGTCCTCCGGCAGCGACAAGTTGAGCTCCTTCTTGTAGTCCTTCGGCGGCAACAACAACACCAGCTTGCCTGTTGGGGTGATGGAAAGTGAGCACCAATGCCGACGACGTGTCGAAGGAGGGAGCGTAGATGTGTACCGTCGGGCGCTTCGATGTTGGAGACGACGAAGTGCTGGAAGGTGATCTGCTTCTTCTTGATCGTGACCACGGAGATGATGAAGTCGCCGGGGAAGGTCGAGTAGCGCACCAGCCACCGGCCGGTCTTCTTGGCCTTGGCCAGGTAGGACTCGGCCTTTTTCTTGGAGATATCGCCGTGCCACCAGGGCTTGGTGGTCAGGTCGTGGAACCGCTCCAGCATGGCGTAGTTGAAGGGGCCGAAGTAGCGCAGGAACTTGGCGAAGTTCTCCCTGGTGACGATGGGGTTGACGAGCCTCTCCTTGGCCTCATCCTCGGAGTACTCATCGCCTGTACAGGAGACAGTGTAGCGAGCGAGCGTGAGCGTGAGCGTTCGAATGGGCCATCATGACAGGTGGTGAGTAGTGTGCGGGGGAGTACGTACTCAGCAGCTTCTTGAAAGCGGCCAGCTTGGGGTCCAAATCGGGGAGGATTTGGTGGTGAGGCACCTTGAGGTAAGATATCATACAAGTCCAGAACTCGATCCATTCGACCTTGGTCTAAAGCGCATTGAGAGCATCCCATTCCACAAGATGAGGGACAGACGGTCAGTTTGTTGGGCCGCTGCTGTACAGCAGAAATTGTGTGTGTGTGTGTGTGTGTTGTCACTGTACCTGTGTGAGGAAATATTTGATCCAGAAGTCACGGCCGGTGGCTTCGTGGAGAGTGTGCTCGATGAGGACCTTTTCGAACATCATCTTCTCCAACATGGCCTGGAAGGTGGGCCTAAAATAATAACAGGGTGTAACACGCTCATGTTAAGAGGCTGCGCGGCGATCCACACACACCCAGCGGAGTAAGTACCTCTTTTCCGGGTCGGGATGCCAGCAGGACTCGATCAGATCGCGCAGGGCCGGAGGGCAGTCGGCAGGGATCTTCGGCCTCTCCTCTTCATCGCACACGGCGGCAATAAGTTCGTCCTCGTCCTCGAACATGTCGTGCCACGGCTCTGTGTCATCAGCAGCGCAATTAACGACGGTGAGCACAAGTAACCGTATCAGGCACACGAGGGCGGGGAAGTGGGGAGGAGCGTACTCTCTCGGGTGTACATTTCCCACAACAAGATACCAAAACTGTATACGTCCGCCTTCGCATCGCATCCACGGCCCAACAACACCTCTGGTGCCTGCGGGGACAGGAGTGTAAGCAAAAAAAAGAACAAAAAAACTTTTTAAAAACATTTTGAAACAATGCGTGAGGTGCGAGAAGCAAGCATACCATGTAGAAGGGAGAACCGCCGGCCATGCCGTCGTCATCCTTGCCCGACTGGATCTTGGACAGACCGAAATCGGCGACCTTGACGTTCCAGTTCTTGTCGACGAGCAAGTTGGCCGGCTTGAGATCGAGATGGAGGAACGGCGGGTTCATTTGGTGCAGCCAGTTCTGATTTGGGGGGGGGGGGAAACGAGAACGATGAGTTTGGTTGGTCGCTCAGCGCAATGGGACGTAAGAGTGGTGGTTGAAAAAGAGAAGAGCACGGTACCATGCCGAGGGCGCAATCCCTGGCCATGTGGATACGCTGCTCGAGCGAGAGGAAGTTCTTCTTCTTGCCGTGAATGAGGCGTCGACGGAACCGTTGTGCATGTACTCCATGATGATCATCAAGTTCTCAGGCTGCGTGCAGGCGCCCATCATCAAGCAAATGTTCGGGTGTCGAAGAGTACTGTTGGGCGAGGAGGGAGAGCAGCGGTGAGCGGTCGAGCTTCGTTAAGTGTCGCGACACACCCAGCAGGCATTCGCTACGTACATCATGATCTGAACTTCCGTCCTGAACTCGTTGAGCAGCTCATCGTTGAGCTTGTCCTTGACGTACAGCTGCTTGATAGCCACTTCCTTACCGTGCAACAGGCCCTTGAACACCTCACCAAATGCTCTGCGATTGGGCGCAACGTGAGCGTAAGAGACAGTGCTAAATACGGGAGAAAATGGGGGCGCTGCGGCGGAGAGGTAGAGTACCCCTTGCCCACAGAGAAATGCTTGACGACCTGCTTGGGATCGATCTCTGCGAGGACCTTCTCCTTGTCGGTCATCACGCTGGTGCGCTTGAACTGTTGCATGAGTTCGCTTCGCATGGCCTCCTCCTGCTGCTTGAGCCGCTCTTCGACACGCTTCTCCACCTCGGAGAGGAACTTGGCTTCGGTTTCCTTCTCGCTGGCCTGCCACTGCCCCTTCTTCAGCGAGCCGTAGCCTCCTCTGGGTGTACGCCTTGGAGAAGACACGTCGAGTACGATGGGACTCTCATCGTTGTCGCCCGATCGGGCCAGGCTGCGATGCCCACCCATCGAGCCACGCGGGCTCACGAGTTCGCTGGAGTTCTCGTCCTCGTCGTCCTCTTCCTCCTGGTCGGCCTTGGCCACAAACCAGTTGTTCGGCGCCTTCCTGAAGTCCTTGCGCAGGTCGACCACCTTTTTCCACAGGTCTGATCGTGACACAACGTGAAATCGATGAAGTGAGTCGTCAAGTCTGCGTGAATGAGGGATGGTGCGCGGAGCTTACCCTTGGCAGAGAGTCGCTGGTCGGGGTTGTCGCTCCAGCAAGTGGTGATGAGCTCCTTGATCGCCGCGGGCATTTTGTCGGGAATATCAGGCCTGAGTCCGGTCATGCACGTCTTACGGAGGATCTGGAAGGAGTTGAGTCCCTGCTTGACCAGGTCTTGGTAGGGCGGCTCGTGGTCACCTAATGTCGTGCAAGAAAGTCAGCACAATGCCAAAGCTATGGCCCAGCCTACGCAGTGCTACGTACCCTTGACGATGCGCAGAGCCAGCTCCCAGATCACAAAGCCTACAGAGTAGATGTCGGACTTCGTAGAGTAGGAACCCTCCATATAGACCTCCGGCGCAGTGTAGGCCACGTTCTCGATGCCAGAATCAAGCGTCTGCGTCTTGAGCGCCTCATCGCCCTAAATAGATCCAAGCAGAGTCGTCAGTGGGCGTCCACGTTGGCCAACAATCAGTGCAGCACCAACGCACCCGCTCGTTGTAACGGGCGCGACCGAAATCGGCGTACTTCAATTTCCAATCGCTGTTAATCTGTAGAGGGAGGTGACGCGTTAGTGGAGCCAAACCATGTGAGTGCGTGACGAGAGAATGGGGAAAGTGAAAGAGTTATAGCTTACGAGCAGGTTCTGAGGTCTGATCTCGCGATGAAGAATCTGGGGCTTGTTGTTGTGGAAGGTGTTGAGACCTCCGATGAGGCCCTCCGCCAGAGAGAAGAACCGATTCCAGTCGAACTGCCGGTCCGTGTGGTTGGCCAGAACCTGCACGCGGGCACAGCACAATGGAGGGTAAGCGATCTTGCGCCTAGAGAAAGCGCGATGGGAACAGCGAGATGAATACCTCGTCAAGAGAGCCATAGCCGCACTTCTCCATGACGACCGCGATGTGGGGCTCCAAGCACAAGCCATAGAAGACGACAACGTGAGGCGACCGAATGGAGCTGATGAACGTAGTGAGGAGAAAGAGGCATCAGCACGCTGAGTAGCGGAAGGCGAGAGAAATGTGGCAAGTACGTACCTTATCATTTGGAACTCCTTTACGAGTTTTTCTCTGTTGATCATCTCTGGGTTGAAGATTTTGACGGCCACCTCCTGTCCACGGTATTCGCCGTGGTACACGGTTGCCGTTGCGCTCTCGCTCACCTTATCCTCCTGTGCGCCCAAGGTTGGAGTGCCAAGGGTCAGCCATCTTGAGAGTGATTCGCAATCAAAATAGAAGCAGTGTGCATAATTGGCATAACTAGCGTTGCCCCAGGCCACCAAGAACGAAGAGACGAAGGTGCGGATTAGCAGAGATGTGGGGGGGGTAAGGCGCACCAGCTCGAGCTCATCATAATCGATCCACCAGGAGTCGTCGAGGGAGAACTCGCTCTTGGAAACGACCGAACCTGAGTGAACGTCAGAGGCCGATCTGTCGCGCGGCGTAGAAGACTCGAAAGAACTGGTTCGAGGCGTAGTGGCTGGTGGCCGCTCCTCGACTGGGGGATCGCGTCTCTCCCGCCTTTCCTCCACCTCGGATTCACTGGAGCTCCCATCATCGTGGCCCCCCGCCCTCACCTCTTTCTCCTTCTTCAGCGTTCCAATCGAGGTGGGCTCGGCTACAACTTCCTCCTGTTCAGAATCGGAGCTACCTCCGTGTCTATCTTCCATCGGGATCGTATCGCTTTGCTTGCCTTTACTCCCTTTCTTCGATGCCCTACTCGATTTCCTGTCTCGCGTTTTGTTTTCTGACAAGAAGAGATGTTTCGAGATATCAGCAAAAGGGCTCAAACACCTCCCTACACACTAGCAATGAATCAAAACGAGAGGGGTACGTACTGACAACCACTACAGCTTTCTTCTTGCTGCGATGTCCTCCAACTGCGGCCTGTCCTGAAACACTGGACATAAAGCTGGACAAATAAATACGAATAAATTTACGTCGGGTGTCAGGCAGGGCTTAGTACCACTTGGCCAGGAGTCTCGACAGGCAGTTGTTGAGCACCCCCTTTATGTCCGTGCTAATTAATAATCAATAATTTTTGAATTTCTTTGCAACTTTTCCATCTTCCCTTGCCCTTTTTTGGCGCCTTTTTCCCAGAGCAAGAAACGCAGGCAACCCTCAAGATGTCGATGCACGTACGACGCATTGTTGTAAAGCACAGCTCTTGAAGGATGCAGGGAGGAACACCTGGAGGCCGCCACGCGTCAGCGACTGCGGATGGACCCAAGTACGATACATCCTACCAGCCACACGGCCGAAGCACGGGCGTTCCTTCCCGGCGAGGCACCAGCAGCTCGGCAGGTAGCAGCAGTCGACGTGGCACTACACCTCACAGTAGTGGGAGGCACGAGCTCTACGTGATCGCGGTTAACGGTACGCATGCGCTTGACGGACTGTTCGAACCCCGGCGCTTACCTCCTTTCGCAGAGAATCGGATGAAGGAAGTGGGCCTGGCCATCATGGACCTTCGCAGGCCCGAACTGCTGCTGACTCAATTCACGGACTCCAAGAGCTACTCATTTACCACGTCGAAGCTTGTACGCCCCACCTCTTTTTCAGACCGAACATTGCTCACCCTGGTTCTCTTCCACAGGCTACCTACGCTCCAGTGGAGGTGTGCGCTCCTTCTATTGAGTACAAGTCTTCCGCCTAAACGTGCTTCTCTGATCATTAGGTCCTCCTTCCCAACACGGCTATCGGGTCCGAGCTTTACGAAGCGATAAAGGAGAACTTCAGGGGTATGCTCCGTTACCATTCCGCCTTAAGACGTCACTTGTAAAGCTTCTTTCTATCTTCGCAGATACCGACGTCATCGACGTAAATCGGAAGTACTTCTCTGAGTCGTATGGAGCGCAAACAGTCTCGCGGCTCGTCGTCCCCGAGAACAGCAGCATCGAGCACTCTGTTTCATCCAAGTAAGATCGTTCCTCGTGCTCTTCATTGCAGGGCTAACGTAGCTTCCCTTCTCTTGCTTCGGCAGGTATCTGGCCCTAGCGTCGGCAGGTACGTTTACCAGTTAATTGCTCTGTTCGTTTTGACTAACAGCTATTTTCCTATCAGCGGCCCTTGTGAAGTATGGTACGAGACAAGAGACGAGAAGAAATCGCTTAAGAGCACACATTAAGCGATACCTGTTCGTGCAGTCGAGTTCATTCAGCACATGACGTTCGCGCCCAACAGCCTGAAGGTACGGGCTAAAGACTGCCGCAACCAGTCCTCTCACCTTAGATGTACAGATACAATACAAGCCGGTGGATGGCACGATGATGGTACGTAGGGCCACATTGTACAAATCCCAGCTATCGCCGTGCTGAAATTTTATCCGCTCAGATCGATCCGGCAAGCATAGAGAACCTAGAGATCGGTGCGTCGCTCCTTTGCTTCGCGAAATCGTCGGGTAGCTGACGGCCCACCGATTGCAGTCGTCAACGGTCGCACTAAAGAGACCAAGGGATCATTATTCGACGTACTGAACCACACCAAGGTATTGTTCCTTTCTAGCATTGTTCGTTTCCTTCGCTGACCATGCTCATGCTTCGGCGCTTGCAGACTATTAGCGGAGGTACGTGAAGCGATATGGCGTAGTTATCACAGCTCACCGCGGGTTCTTAGGTCGCCTTCTGCGTATCAACCTACTTCAGCCGCCCTCAGGTTTTCTCACATGCTCAGCTCGCTCGCCGTCGACGTCGCTCATTCCTTCCTCTTCTAGACATGTCCACCACAACCACGAGACTGGAGTGCATAGAGGAGTTTCTTGGGGACGAGCGCATGTTCTTTGACGTACGCGACCATCGCTCGATCGGTAGAGAAACACGAGTTCACTCAAATCGTCTTTCCTGTCCGTCAGGTGTCGGCAGTCTTGGGTAGATTCCTGGATCTTGGTACGACTATCTTCTACCCCTGCGTTTCGTTACACGTTCTCACGTTGAACGTTCAGATAGCCTCCTGTTACAGCTGGTCAGGATACCCAAGAAATCGAGCATACAATCAACCCGAGCCAACCTGGTGCACATCGTACGGCATCCCCCTTTTACCGGATACGCGAACACACGGCTCACCCCGACAATCGTATCGTGCTTAGTTGGAGCTGAAACACACTCTGGAAACGGTCCCGCCGCTGGCGGAAGCGCTCAAGGGATGCCAGAACTCTTTGCTGCAAGCTATACTCAACAACCTACAGGACCCCAGAATCGAAGCTCTTCAAATGAAGCTGGAGGATGTGGTGCGTGAAGACGCCATCTACGTCAAAAACACGCACAAGATGCGCAATCAGGTAATGTTCAGTTTCAACTGCATCCGGTTTTTGCTGACTAACAGTTGCCTTACAGTTGGCCTATGCGATCAAGGTATTTTGGTCTTTGCTCCTGTAGACTCTCTCCTCTGACGTTGGTTTCTCAATGTGGCGCTCTTCAGCCTGGCATTCACGGTGCGTCCGTGGCTCACTGTCCTTGCGTGCCCGTGGACTTAGCTTATTCGGTCTATCTCCATCAGGACTGTTGGACGTGGCAAGAAAGAGCTGGACGGAAGCCAATGACGGTTCGCTTTCCTTAACCTTGTAAGTGCTACCCGACTGATACCCGTTGTTGCGCAGACATGCAGCTCTTGATCAAAAGATACAGAGAAGAGTTCTGTCGGTTTCGAGTAAGGGGCGAGTACAACACTCGGCGTGGCCACCATCTCAGCTGCCCGATCGTCGCCGGAGACCATCTTCCCCAGGGCTTGGTTCAGGTGGTAAAGAAGGGCAAGAAGTGGGCCTTCTCCACAGGTATGTAAACCAACCGCCACCCGCGCGGCTTAGCTAACAGGAATTGAGCAGAGGAGATGATATCGCTCAATGCGCGTATCAACGAAAGCATGGACGAGATCTTCCTACTCACTGACAGGTATAGCCACCATGGTTTGAAGCTCATAATGGAGTTCTGGTTACTCATGGACCCTATGCAGAGTGATCGAGGAACTCCTGTCCGAGACGCGCAAGTTCATTGGCTGCATCTACAAAATAGCGGAGGCGGTGGCTCTTATTGATCTGGTATGCATCCTCCCCATGGTCTTCAATTTGCTACCCAAGCTGAACACCACTCTACGCCAGATCTGTTCCTTCACGACCTACGTGACCGTGACTCCCTCCTGCGGTGCGTTAGTGTCCTCTCCTCTGAACGGAATAGCCCCCTGTTCGCTGACCCTTAAGCACTTCACAGTACGCCCTGAGCTAACGACGGACGGCCCGCTGGCGATCAAGCAAGGCAGGAACCCCCTCGTGGAAAAGCTATTCAGGGATCCTTTCATTCCCGTACTTACTCCCTAGACGCGACACTGGCTCGTGATGACCCTAACTCAGCGTTTTCTCGAAAGAACGACACCTTCATCACGGAGGCATCTAATTTCCACGTCATCACGGGTCCGAACATGGTATCACTCATCACAGCTCGCCTGTTTCCATGAAAGAGTCTTAGTGTTTGTGCTCTCCTGGTACAGTCGGGAAAATCGACGTACCTTCGTCAAGTGGCTCTTCTGACGATCTTGGCTCACGTTGGTACGTGCTCTCTGTCCGGCACACTTACGCCACTTCGATTCTCACAGCTCTGTGCAGGGTGCTTTGTGCCGGCCACGTTTGCTTCGTTTCGGCTGGTGGACCGCCTGTTCACGCGCATCGGGACCAGCGACTGCATGGAAAGGAACAGCAGGTGCCTCCTACCGCTGTTCCTTTATCCCACCCTGCCGGCTGACTCTCTGCCCGATTGCAGCACGTTCATGGTGGAGATGAAAGAGATGGCCTTCATCATACAGAACGCCACCAACCACAGTTTGATGATCATCGACGAGCTAGGGCGTGGCTCCTCGTACTTGGACGGCGCGTCGATCGCGTGGGCCATCTGGTACGTTCTGTTCACTTTCTATGTTATGGTGCACGACTAACCGAGCGGTCGCCACTTGCAGTGAATATCTCCTGTCCCTGCGAGCGTATGCTGTCATCTCCTTGGCGTGTTCTCGTTCTTCCGTTTCCGTGGCTCATTGCTTACCATAACTCTGCCCAGCTATACCCTCTGCGCAACGCACTACATGCAGCTGGCGGATCTGGAAGCCATCTACCCGAACGCAAAGAACTACCACCTCCAAGTCGAGCACGATCGGATGAAGCTACGTCCAACCTTCATGTACACGCTCAAGGAAGGCCCGACCGACCTCAAGTTCGGCCTGGTGCTGGCTGAAATAGCCGGCTTTCCTCCCGACGCCGTTGCTGCCGCCAGGGAGATCCACCGCAAGCTGCAACAGAGCGACACCGCCAAGAAGGAGAAGGAGGCGCAGCACCTGCGAGAGCTCAGCCAACTCGCCCAACGGCTCCTTAACCTCAAGACGTCGACCCTCTCTCCAGGCACACTCCCTCACCCTCTTCGCCTACTGCACTTGACTGGAGCGCTGATGGAGCTGATGAATACTTTGTTGTTTTTCCTTACAGAGCTGTTGCGTCGTTACTTGACGAACCTGAAGGAGAAGTTCATCGCCGCCCAACACGAAGAATGATCCCGCCACCGCCAAGGCCCGGCTCACCTCCTCTTCGACCGACCTCCTCCTCGCCTAATACACAAACCGACCCATGCTGGGCTGTACGTCCACCTGGATCGGGTGCGCCTTGACCAATTCGCCGTCGATCGAATAGAAGCCGCAGTCGCTGTCGTCCAACGGTTCGACGAAAAAATTCTTGACCTTGAAGTACTCCACGAAGGGCAGGTCGCAGATCTTCCCGCCTTCCAGGTTGAGGAAGGCCTGGATCTCGTTGTAGACCCCTCGATTCGAACCTCGCACGATGAACAAGTCTTCATCATCCAGAAGGTAGACAAGTACGTAAGCTTCGACGCACAGACGACGACGACGACGACGAAGAGCGTTAGGTACGTACCGATGTAGCCGTCGGTCATCTCGGCTTTGGGCGCGAGGCAGGCGTCGTGAGCCAGCCAGGGGACCGTAGCGGCGACGAGAGTGAAGAAATAGTCCTCGATCACCACCCGCTCCTCACCGTCTTGATCGCCGCTGGGCGCCTTCTGCTCGAGTTTCTGCTGCTTGTCGTGGTTGACCCCATCGTACTTCTTGTTGTAGTTGCCTCGCTCGTCCGTGTGTTCGTTTCGGTAGGGAACGAAGACAGGCGGCCCTTGTACGACTTGGCTCTGTACACCATGCAGGGAACTCGTGTGAGATGATGATGATGATGATGATGATGATGATGATGATGATGATGATGATGATGATGATGAAGAAGAAGCAAGAGAATACGTACCGGTAGATGAGGAGCCCAGGCACAATGACGCTGGTGATGAGGAACCGCATGTTGCCGATCTTCCTGAACGACAGCTCCGTCAGGGTGTCGAAATCGGCAGTCAAGCCTGGGTAAGCAGGTAGGTGAGGGTCAGATGTGAAATGGAAATGGAATACACGAGCGCACGTGTGTCGGTGTGCGTGCGTTGTCGAAGATGTCACTAAGACGAGGGGTTGCTTACCCCAATGTACGGACATGAGGGCGAGCTTGCGGTCTGAGTCAGGGCGCACTTGCTTGGTCTCATCGAGGGACGTTACGGTCATCATGTCCAATCCGCGTGTCTTGCCTGAGACCGGAACGTTAGCTAGCGACCTGTTGCGGTTGGGATTCTGTCCAGCGGCGCTTCCACTTCATCCCATATTCAACTTGCGACCGTACCACGCAGGAACATCTCCGTAGCAGCGATCGGGTCCCTGGCGCCGAAGCTCGTGCACAGACCTAGCGTCGTGAGCAGAGCGTTAGCAGAGCAAGCTCGCGACACCAAGGCGGTGTGGTGGCCCTTCTCCTTCATCGACAAAGAGAGTTAACGTACCGTTGCCGGTACCCGCTGGGATGGTGGCGAGGGGTGGGAGGCTGTCGAACGTGCTGTGCCTCTCCCAGAGGCCGTTCACCATTTCGTGGAGCATGCCCTGTAGCAGGGCCCAGACAGTCACGCTATAATGAGTGGGGGAGGCTCCCGGGGAGTGCTGAGCGCTACACGTACGTCTCCAGAAACCGAGAGCACGGCGCTGTACTTGGTCAAGTCCACTTCGGCCAGTATGCGGTGCGCGTGGCCCTTGTACTCGGTCTCTGCATCAAGAAGAGCGTAAGCATTTTACATTAGATGAATGAATGCATGCATGAATGATTAATGGGGAGATTTATGGGAGGACGTTTAACCTATGAGGTCAACGAGAACACCGGCATTGGTGAGCATGGGCTTGAGCAGTCTCTGAAAGACGCGCTTGCCGTGGCCAGCACCGCCGATTGGATTGACCACCACGCACACGCGCTTGCCTGCCCACTGCTCCGCCCCTGAGACGGGAGGCCCCGACACCGCCCGTCTCTCTCGCTCTCGCTCTCGTTGCTTCATGACCGACATCACCGCCAACACCGCCACCAGCGACGCCACCAGTGCAAGGCCCACCCACCACCACATCCTTGGCCTTCTTCGCCTTTGTCGCACTTTGCCAAATGCGGCGCGTTATTTTTGTTGGGGGGGGGGAGCGAGCATTAATCCGCGACAATGGATTGGAGAGCGCGGGGCTGGCTGCTGGTGGTGAGCTGGCTGCTGGTGGGGTGCTGCGTGCTGACATGTGCTGCCTCGACGGAGCGAGTCTTCGTGTCGGTGCGAGATGAGCGTGTGGTGTGGATCGGAAGTGGGCGATTTGAGTGGGGAACGGGCCAGGGCGGCTGCCGGTGGTCGTGGCGGACTGGCCCTGCGCGAGCTTCAATGCATCCCTGCGAGCGGCACCGGGTGCGCGAATCGTTGGGGTGGGGGTGGTGATGGAGGGCGGCCACAACGACTTCCTCGTCTTCTACAACGATCGGCTTGTGGCTGCCGGCGCCGCGGCGGGAAGCTGCTCACCGACGACCAGCTACGCGAGTATGGCCTACCACTGCCCAAGGGCACCGACATATCGGACGGCTACCTCAACGTGTCCCTGGTCAAGGCCACCGAAGCCTCCTACTTTGCTCTGCAGGCCCTCTTGCCCCTGTCCCGCATGCGGCTCTACGGCTTCGCGGTCTACATCGGCAACGCCACAGCCGCCACCTCCGAGCTGCTCATCATGCCATCGGTGGCCCAGGATCGTGCTGTCGCCCGCCGACGAATCGAGTTCTTCAGCGACAGCGACAGCAACGGTGCCCATTCACGCACACGCACACGCGCACCCACACACGCGCACCCCACCGCACGCAAGTGCAACGCTGACACAGAAAGAACTTGCAGGATTTGGGATTGAGGGAGCGGACTCGTGGACGTGCCTGATGGGGCTGGAGACGTACGAGAACTGCTGGGAGGGCTACGCGGCGACGGTGAGCCGGTGGCTGGGCGCCGACTACCACATCGAGGCCTGGTCGGGCAAGGGCGTCGTCAAGAACGCCATCTCCCTCTTCGAGACCAGCGAGGACCCCATGCCCCTGTACTGGCCGCGCACCATCGCCACCGAGCCCGCGAGCCATTGGAACTTCACCCTCTGGGTGCCCGACCTCGTCGTCATCCTGCTCGGTACGTGAGCGCACCATCACCATCAGAAATGTTTGGAATTTGCACAAAAGCTCATCGTGCGCGACTTGTGCACAAGTCCAGGTACGAACGACTACTACGCGTGGCCGTACCCGTCGGACGAGCAGTTCGTGGGCGGGTACGTGCGCATGGTGGAGACCGTATTGGCGGCCTACAACTCGACAACGGCATCCGGTGCGCCGTTGACTGTCATCGCCCTGTGCGGCGGCACCACCGAAAACGACCGCGCGCCGTGCCCGCGGGTCCAGCAAGCTGTCAAGCGGCTCCTTGCAAGCCCGGATAAGGTACAGTGCATGTGTGCCGCGTTCACTCACTGCTCTCACTCTCTCACTCACACACATTCCCGCCCACAACAACAACGTTCGCTAGATCGTTGCGCGAGCGCGGATTGTGTATGTGGAGATCCCGACCACACTGCTGGCCTACCCCGAGGACTACGGCTGCCTGGACCATCGCAACGTCGTGGGTCAGCGCAAACTCGCCTCCTACCTGCTCGGCCAGGTGCGGCCCATCATGAACTGGTAAGCCGGTGTATTTAACCCCCCCCCCCAAAGGCGTCTCTGTTGGTGTGTACATATCTGGGTTATGGGCATGTTCAGTGTAAATAATGATGAGAGGGTTTCTTTTTCGTTCTTCTTCGTTCTTGTTGCCGTTGCGTTGCGAGGGTACGTATCCTACAATTCAAAAACCAAGCAGCACTTTCCCAATTAAGGTTCGTGGCGTGGTAACGAGGACCACTGCTGCAGCGCACCACACAAACGGAACCGCCACAACTGCCACGACCCACTTCCCGCGCTTGTACTGCCGCCATCATCTTCATCAACCCATTCGAGGGGGCTTCTGTTCAAATTCAATGGACCGACGGAAGGGAAATCGCTCGACGCGGGCCTCTTCATCTGCGCTCGCATCGCCTCCCACAGCACACCCATCAACATCATCATCACCAAGGAGAGGCCGAGAAGGTCGGAAAGGTCTTCATCGAGGAGGAACTGTAGCCGGCTGCGGGGGCACGTGGGCAAGTGCTGCCTCGTCTCTCGTCAGCCTGTTCGCCGTAGCCTCCCTTATCTTCATATTCCTCGCCAGCTCTCGCCAATACCAAGCAGCCGCTCCATATGCTCGGCCGAGCCACTACGGTATGTGACCACCCTCTTCGCACGCTTCCCTGGCCTGCACCTGAACTCGTGTCATTGGTTGTGTCGTGTGCGCCGAATCCAGCGGGTGGGAGGATGCTGCTTGATGACGGGCAGTCGGGCGTGGCGAGCGATGCGCGGACCTTTTTCAGGTGGCAGTCGCGGGCCAACTACGCCGGCGACGACGTGTCCACCGATTTCTGCGCGTGGGACAGTGCCAAGCGGGAATGCAACATTGAGAACTACGCCGAGGTGAGGATTCAGCTCCCTTTCTCCCACACAGCACGCAACCAAAGCTTTGTCGTGTGTCGTGTGTCGTGTGTCGTGTCGTTACACAGTCGATTTCGCTGCTGGCGCTGCCGGCCGCGTGCGTGGGCGTCTTCCTCATGATCGCGTTTACGATCGCTTTCATCGTCATCCACACCCTCCGCTGCGCCACCTCCTGTCGGCTCTGCTGGGACGAGCGCCGGTGCGAAACCATCGTGCTCAACACCTGCCTGGGCGTATCCTGCTTCGTCATGTTGTGCGTTTCGCCTCCTCCTGCGTAGACCCGCCGCAACTCTTCCCTTTCTTCGCTCTCACCTTGATTCGTTGGGGTCTCGGGGGCAGTTGCCTGATGGTCCTGCCGCTGCTCGGGAACACGTGGTCGCATGAAGGGCTCCTGCTCTACATGGACAATCAAGTCGCCTTTATCCGCGACATCGCCAAGGTGACCAACGACTCGGCGGTGGTCCTGCAGAGCATCGGCGTCGCGATGGCTGACACCGTAGAGCAAGTCTCCCGGGCTGCGTCCACGGTCAACACCTACAAGGTGCGTTGGTGGCGCACTTGCGAGGTCACGGTTCCGGGTGGTTCATTGTGTGTGTGTGTGTGTGTGTGTGTGTGTGTGTGTGTGTGTGTGTGTGTGTGTGTAGTGTGTGTGTGTGTGTGTGTGTGTGTGTGTGTGTGTGTGTGTGTGTGTGTGTGTGTGTGTGTGGTGTCAGTCAACACAAAGAAAGGCCCGACCACCACAAGGACCCCGCCCAGCGAGGCGAGATGACGCACTTGAGCCAGACCACGTCGAAGGCCGGGTTCAATCGGAGAGCTGCGTCGAGGAGGGACCTGGCCGCAGGGATGTTGCTACGCCCGAGCTCGAATCGGGCGACCCTGGAGAGGATTGGAGTCGAACCGAGAGAAGAGAAGAAGAGAAAGAAAGCAGTGGTAACTGATGAGCTCAAGAAAGAGAAGAAGAGGGGGGTCGACAGAGCGTACGAGAACGAGAGGAGCGTGTAGGCCGGGACGATCTGCAGCACGGCACGCTGGACGGGTCCTCGCTGCGTCGAGTGCAAACCGGCCAGCGCAGACTCCAGCAACAGACCATGCCACGCGTAGGACTGCGCCACACGCACGACGCAACACAATCGAGGGTTGGTTTAAGTTGGGCTAGGCGGAGTCTACGAAGTGCGGGGTACGAACCATGGGCGCGGTGTCGCGGATGACCTTCCGGGCGTAGGGGTGAAGGCTCTGCAGCTGCGGGGGGAGCGGCGCTGCGGCGGGCGTGGCCGCCACGTCCGAGAAGCAGCGCGACAGCAGGTCCACCACTTTCTGCACGCCGGCGGCGCCTTCGATTCCCTGACGAAGCGCGACGTACCTAGAGAGCGAAGGGCGGGTGAGACCAATGACACGATCAAACGACACAGCCGCGTCACATCATAACACGACACGGCCAAGTCCGGGGGAGAGCTGAGTCACGTCACGTACTGGTGCCAGATGGGTAGCCGGTCGGAGGCGGTCGGCAGGGCGGAGAGCGCGGCCTCGAAGGCAGATCTGGCCGTGGAGGCCCCGTACAGGCTTTCGAACAGGCAAAAGTTATGCCACAAGTGCACGTTCCGCTCCGGGTCCTTCACTGCTGTGCGGCCGACAAGCCACACACGCACACGACAGCCGGAATGAGAACCAAGGCAACGAAGAGAAGAGACTTGAGGGCGCCCAGTCGTACCGCTGGTGGCGGCCAGGCGCAGCGGGGCCTGGCCCTCGGGTGCGGGCAGGTGCAGGAGCGCGTGGAAGACCGAGCGGACGGTGGCGAGGGGCAGCGTGAGCTCCTTGGCCCCCTCCGGGCCCGGAGTCAGGAACTGGCCGACCGAGCGGGCCAGCACGTCCAGCGCGGCGGCCGGGCTCTTGCGAACCAGGGCGAAGAGCGCGTAGGCGTGCCAGCCGGCGAACTGGTCCGAGTAGCGGAGGACGAACTTGTTAAGGATGAGCTCGGCGTCGCTCTGGTTGCCGGCCACCTCCTCGATCCACGCGTAGACGATCCACAGCTCGGCCATGGTCGGGGTGGAGCGTAGGTACTGCTGGCACATGAGCCGGCACGCGTCGACCTCGCCCGTGTTCAGCTTCAGCAGCAAAAAGTTGAGCTGGGCCACCATGCGCGCCTTGGCAGCCAGCGCGCCGCCGGAGGTTGCTGACGTGACGGCCGCGGCCGGGAAGAGGTCCACCACGCGGCGGAGGGCGTCGGCCAGGCGCTCCAGCCGTGAGGGAGCCGGGGAAGGTGCGGGACCCGACGATGAGGCCGCGGCCGGGTGCGCCAAGACGTCGCGGGGCGAGCGGGCGCCAGTCGATGAGGAAGACCTGGTGCGGGAAGCGCATGGCGCGGTCGGGCGCGGACGGCAGCCGGCGGTGGGCGAGCAGGTAGACGTAGGCCAGGGCGAGCGCGCACCGATGCTCGACCGTGAGCGCCGCCATGACGGCCGCCGCGTTGGCGGTGGGCGACGCAGAGGGCTGGTAGACCTCGGCGTCTGGTCCCTCCGAGGCCGCATGCGGGTCGGCGGTCTGGAAGAGGAGCTGGTGGAGCCGCGCCAGGGCCGCGGCCGGCCGGCCGGCCTGTGTGTAGGTGTGGGCCAGGAGGAGGATCATATCCAACACGTCCCGCGATTGCGCTTCGTACTCGGCGTTGTCGGCGGCGAGATCCAGCTCGGCCAGCTTGCCCAGCGCGCGCTCGCACATCAGCGCCCGTCCACGCACGTCGTCGATATGGGCAACATATCTGAGGGCGCAAAATCGACACATCATATAAGCCGACGTACACGCACCACCGCACCACCGCACACGCACGCACGACAATACCACACACAGTGGAGGGAACGTACATGCGCCACATGAAATAGGACCGAGGCAAGAAGTTGACGGCGCTCTCGAAGAGGTCGCGGATCTCGGTGGCCGAAGGGGTTCGCTCCTGGTGGAGGTAGAAGTGGAGGTAGGCCTTCCACAGCTCCTCCGACTTGGTGTTGACCTCAAGTGCGCGGGCGAGCACCACCAGCGGCCGCTCCTTCGCCGCCCGCCTCTCCTCCTCCGTTGCAGCATCGCGGCCCTTTGCATGTTGCTGCGCGGGCAGAACCGATCCGTCAGCAGTTGGTAATCTCACTTCAAGCCACACACGACACACACACATACACACAACCACGAGAGAGAGAGAGAGTAGAGTAGAGGTACCACGAAGGCGTAGTTGAGCCAGCCGGCCACGTTGTGCTTGTTGGCGCGGATGGCCTGCTCCAGGCTCTCCAGCGACCGCTCGCCGTAGTACCGGCTGCTGCTGTCTTCGCCGGCGGCATCGCCAGTGGCGCTCATGGCGGCGCTGATTCCGCCGCCAGGGCCGGACTGCCTGCTAACGTTGGCATCGCCGTTGACGCCGGCCTCGTCGTCGCTGTTGTCTTCGAGTACCGGCACGAAGTCGCGGCCTATCGTGCTCAGATCCAACGCTTCACCGGCTGCGGCGGCACGCTCCCTCGAGGGGCTCACACGCTGCTTCTTGTTCGGCGGCGCGTTGGCGTCGCGACTCGAAGGACCGCGCATAGCTGCAATTCCACCGCACGACCAACCAACCAACAATCAAATAAATACGCGGTGTGAGCAATGAAGAATCATACGCCATGGTGCTGGCGGCCAGCGGAGACATACGTCGAGCTGGCCTGGACTGTCGCCCGCGGCGGTTCGTGCGCTGTCCGTCGAAGGGGTTGGCGTGCGACGCCCGAGCGCTCAGGACGGCGCTGTGCGGGTAGGACGCGTCCGACCGCCGCTCGTTGATGAGGTCCACCAGGTACGACAAGGGGTCGACACCGTGCGTCTCCTGAACTTCGCGAAGCAAGTCCTCCTTGGGCCCGGCGCCCACCTCCTCCGCATAGCTCGCCAGATCCTCCAACACTTCGGCTTCTGCACCGCACAGCAACTCGTCAATAAAGACACGCACACGACACACACGACGCACACGACGCACGCACAACCAGGATCGGGTGGAACGCACTGGTGGGAGTGGCGTCGCGTAGGTGCTGAAAGGGGCACTCGTCGTCATTGCACGTTCCGTGCAGTTCGAAGGCGCACAGGTGGATCCAAGGATTGATCTTGTTCGAGTACGTCAGGCTGTCCAGGCGCAAATCATACTGCGGACTGTTGCGTGGGCCGATGCAAGGTGCGACCTTAGTACACGGCACGCACACGCACACACCATCGCACACGCACATGGAAGGCGGGTGCTCATATGAGACAGTACCTGAGACGCCACGAGCGCAGGCATTTGAGAGGACTCCGATAGCCCGGTATGGGTGAGACCTGGCGGCTTGGGCGGCTGGCATTGGTCTTCGGTCGGCGGCCGTTGGTGGGTGCGGTGAACTCGAGACCCTCCATGTCCAGCTCAATTCCTGCACGCACGCATTCCAGGGGAAAAACCGTTAGCGTTCTCTTCGACCAATAACACGACCAACGACTCACGACCACCGACCAATGAAACAGTCAGTTGAGGTGCGCACCTGCTGCCTTGGACGCAGTGGAGTGGTCCTTGGGCCACAGGAGGCTGGGCAGTCGGGAATAGCCGGCGGAGGGGATGAGCGAGGACACCAGATGAAGCGGCAGCACGCAACGCGACTGGAGGGAGACGGGGAAGAGGTGCTCCTCGGCGCTCTCCACCTCGAGATCGTGAACGTTCATCGCGCCGGCGGCGGCCTCAGCTGCGTGGCCATGCGCGCCATTGGCCGTAGTCGCCTCGGCCTCTTCCTCCCCCTGGTCGCTTCTCTCCTCCTGTTCCTCTTCGTTGGCCTCCGATTCGTCTTCGTCTTCGTCTTCGCTTTCCTTCTCTTTCTCTCTTTCCTCTTCTTCCTCCTCTTCTTGCGCCTTCCGCCTTCTTCGCTCCTCCTCTTCCTGTTGTTTCTCTTCCATTTTCTTTCTCTTCTTCTTCATCGATTTCTCTTCCTCCTCCTTTTCCTCCTGCTGCTGCTTCTTCTGGGCCTCCTCCTCGGCGAGCCGGCGCGCCTGGAGCTGCTGCTCGCGTTCCTGGTTCTCGCGCCGCAGCCGCAGCAGCCTCTCCTTCTCTTCGTTGAATTGGCGCAGCAGCTCGGCGTGCTCCTTCTCCTTCTCGCGCTTCTCATTTCGCTGCCGCTCCTGCTCGAGCGCTCGAGCCTGCTGGGCCTTCTCCCGCTCCACGCGCTTGCGCTCCCGGTCCAGCTCGCGGCGCAGACGCACCAACTCCTCGTACTCCTCCTGCTTCACCTTGACCAGCTCCGCCTGCTCCTGCTCCTGCTCCTCTTCCTTTTCTTCCTCTTCCTTCCTTCTCTTTGCTTGCGCTTGCTCCCTTGCCCGTTCCTCCTCTTCTTTCTGCTGCCTCTCCCGTGCGGCCTTTTCCTGTTGCTCCTTGGCCGAGCGGAGCACCGCGGCGCGCAGGGCCGCCAGCTCATCAATTGTGCTGCTCGTTGGCGCGGCTTGCTGGGTATCTTCAGCCTCGCCTGCAGTCGGTCAAGCGCGATTGAGTCAGCATTGCAGGGAAGAAAGAAAATGAAAAGAAAAGGAGGATGAAGCGCACCGGCGGCGGTGGGCGAGGGCATGAAAGTCGCAGCCGCGGGGCTGTCGGGGCTCGTGCCCATCTCGTTGGAGATCTTCCACTCAACGTAGGCCTCGGCCAGTCGCACTCGCGCGGACTCCAGAGAGAGCTTGAGCTGCTGGATCTGCGCGCGCTTGGACGCGAGATCGCTCTTCTGCACCGCCACGCGCGCTCGAATCTCACCCTGTGCGTCACGACGCAGAGCGACACGTCAGCCAACATGCGTCTCTCCGGCTCTGGAAAGAAGGGGTCCATCAGGCCAATAAGTACCTCTTCCTCGACGCATGTCGAACGCATCTCTTCGATGACGCGGAGCTGTTCGCGGAGCACGTGCGCTCTCTTGTCGAGATAAGCTCGGCGGCCTTCCGTGTCGGCAAGCTTCTGTTGCGACTGTAAGGGAAAGGGTGAGGAAAGACGGTTCGGCAAGTACGCGAATAAGCGGAGTGGTACCTCCACAAGCGCGTGCTCGCCGTTGAGGGCCGCTTCCTGGCGAGCCTTGAGCGCAGCTTCCTTTTCCTTCACCTTACGCCGGAGCGCGGTGACAAACGCGTCGTCTATTCCTTCGAGATCCGACGGCAGAAACTGCGAGTGCTTGCTCCCTATAATTGAAAATTGAAATAGAAACGCCGCGTGTTAGGCCTTTGAGCTTCAAAAGCACGGCAAGGCAAGAGGGGAGGGGAAGCGCTGGTGGCATGCCTGTTGCGGTCACAGCGGCGGCGCTGGCCGAGGAAGCGGACGTTCTGTCCCGTTCGGCGAGCAGGCTGCGCAGCCTGGCAAGCTCCTCGTCCTTCTGCCTGAGGAGGTCGTGGTGCTGTTGATTTGTGTTTCCTTCCCTTCGGGCCACCGTCTCCTTGGCTTGCGCCAGAATCGAGTCGAGCGAGCTGCTCATCGAAGAGAAGTTCTGGCGATATCCATTGTTAATTGATACATAATAATAATAATAATAATAATAATAATAATAATAATACTGAAATAATAACAATAATACGTTAATTCACATAAAAAGAAAAAGAAGAAGAATACCCTTTGCTGCTGCATGTCTTCCATCTCTGAGTCGAGGTCCATCTCTTCCTCCCCGCCCACAGCGAACGGCGGACGCGTGGCGGGCCATTGAGCGTGCACGCCCGCATCTGATGCCCGGGCGATCGTTGTTTCGAATAAGGAATGTGCCACCTTAAACGCTTTTAAGGGGAGGGACATGTCGTACCCATGGCGCCTGGTGCCGTGTAGTACTGCGGTGGGCCATACGGAGGAGGCGGCGGACCGTAGGCCGCGCCGTAGGCCGGCAGATGCTCGGCGGGCCGCTGTGTGCCTCGATAAGCAGGACCCGTGGGCTGGTAGCCGGGCGGCCACCCGCTCGCTGCATAAACGAGGGCAACGCTTAGCGTGAAGGCTGCCGCGCAGATGAAATGATTGAACGAAACGTGGGCGGCGTACGTAGAGAAGTAGTGGGCGGCTGCTGCGAGGCCAGGGCGTCAGCGGCGGGGTAGCCAGGTGGCGAACCATATCCGCCCAAACGGCCACGACTGCCTGCTTAAGCGAAGTTGATTGACGCAATCAGTCGCGACCAGTCACGCACGGCCCGGGCGTGATGCAACGTACCAGCGAAGGAGAAGGCCGCCAGCGCCGGCGGCTGCTGCTTCTGCTGCTCAGCCTTGGCAGCTCGCTTGCGCTCTCGTTTTTCGCGTCGCTCGAGCTCCCAGCGCTCTCGTTCGCGCTCGCGCTCCAATTCGGCCTCTCTTCTCTCGCGCTCGCGTTCCCTCCGTTCGATCTCACGTCGTTCGGCCTCTCTCTTCTCCCTCTCGCGCTCGCGTTCTCGCCGTTCGCGTTCCCTGCGCTGCTCGTCCCTGCTCTCCTTGTGCCGTCGCAACAACAGAGCAAAGTCGTCCTCCGCCGGCGGCGGCTCGTCCATGTCGTGCGTGAAGCCCTTGTTGTGGAATTGGCCGCGACGCGGCGCTTCTGATTGCTGCGGCCGCGACCACTCGACACTACAACGGGAAAGTGAGTGTGTGCGTGTGCGTGCGCGTGTCGAATGGGCACCATACCGTTTAGTATTGGGGCTACGCTCTGGAGTGGCGTCTTTGACGGTAGTGGCTCGGTTCTCAGCTGATGGCGACGAGTGCTCCTTCGGCGCTGGGCTCGGCTGACGGACGACGTGCGGTTGCTGTTGGGGTGCGGGACCCTTGGGGGCAGGGGCGACGCTGCGCTCTTCTTCATCTGCTGTCGCATTCGTAGTAGACGTGGGTGGTGACGATTGGCCTGCTGGCTCTGATGGCTGCTCGCTTCCTTCGGCAGGCGTGGAGCCGCTACTCGGATCGCTCTCCATCTCGTTCTCTTGACCTTCACCAGCGTTACCATCTTGTGACGTAGAATCGGGCTCCTCCATGCACTGCTGATTTTCATCGTTGCTGGGCGATTGCTCTTTCGTCTCGATCCTCTCGCCAGCTGGCGTAACGGCTCGCGGCGTAGCGGCTTGCTTCTCCTCATCATCTTGGACTGCATCTTCATCTTCATCTTGCTCTTCCTCCTCCTCGCTATCGTTTTGCTCCTGCTTGATGGCGACCGCACCGTTCGCTTCGGTGGCCACCGCGTCGAGGGCGAGGGCAACTGCGTCCATGGATGTAGTCGTGTCGAGCACCGATGTAGCGGGTGCAGACGTGGATAATGATGCAGGCTCGGAAGGGGTAGAGCCGCCTGCCGACACGGGGGCCGATGCCGACGCCACTGCTGTAGAGGCAGAATCGCTGGCCAGCGCTTGCGCAGGGGCTGGCTTCAGCCTCATCATGCTCTGTAGCGCCATGGCTCGTAGCGCCTCCAGCGAAGATGGCAGCGTGGATGATGGCTTGGGGCCTTTGCTTTCATCTTCTGGAAGCTCGCCCTCTTCCAATTCTCCATCCTCTAGATCATCCTTCTTCATCGTGCAAGCGATCGCTTGTCGAGGCAATGTTATCAGATCACGATTTGCCTGCGCTTGAAATCAAAACAAAAAGAATAGATAACAAAACAAAAGAGAAAAAGAATAAAAAAAAGGCAAACAGATGGACAGGTCGCGGCTGGTGTTCGTGTACGGGACCCTCAAGCGGGGCCACCACAACCACCACCACATGACCCATCCTCCTGGTAATATAGATGACCCGAGTTTGAAATCATCAACAATATTTATTATTTTATAATCAATACATTAATTAAATCAATACATTAATTACATCAATCTCATTCATTCATTATCCAGGTAGCTCTCGGTTCGTTTGTGCAGGACGAACGAGGGAGGAGATGCGACTTGTAGTGGCGCCGCCGTTCCGTTCGGTGTTCTTGTTGCCACGTTCGCTCAAGACGTCAGCCCTCCTTGCCGGCGCCTCCTCCGCGCCTGCTCCCACATTGCCTCCTCAAGCCCCCACGCACCACCGTATCGCTGGTTCGTCTCCTGCGTGTCACCTCGCACGTTTCCTATGCGTGTCGTGCGTGCCATGGCACACGTGTGTTGCAGAGATCGCGTGACACTCATTGGAGATATCTTCCCACCCACCCCACACCACACGCACACACCTCTGTAGGAGAGGTGTGGGCCGTCGATGAAGAGATGCTGGCGAAGCTGGACGTCTTCGAGGGCTGTCCCATCTACTACGAGGTACGCGCACCCGTGCACTGGCCAACGCCTCGATTCATTCTCGCCAGCCTCACACGAGCTCATCACCATCACCACCATTCCCTCAGCGCCTTGCCACTGAGGTCGAACGGCTGGAGGAGCCGGGAGCCAAGGCCACGGGGGAGTACATTGAATGCTTCGCCTACTTCAAGAAGACCATCGACCCCTCCTTCGAGGAGCTCGTCGCCATTCCCGAGTACCATCCAGGTGCGTGTGTAGTAGTGGGTCAGTCATGATCGTGTCGTGGTCCATCCACTTCCTTCTTCTCCTTCGCTAAGCTCATGCTATGGTCGTGCGGGTCTCGGCCTCTTCATCATCCATCCAGACCCGCTCTACGTGCCGCCAGAGAAGAGGCCAGCTGACTGGAAGAAGTATTATATATCCCAAGACAAGACATCATGATCGCTCTATCGTCTTCTTCTACCGTTTGCTGTACATGTGGCCTGTCAGGCCAGGGTCTGGCGCGAAGCTCACGAGGTTGAGCCGTCGTCTATACAAGGGCGCCGCCCAGCTTCATGAGCGTCGCCATCACGTTGGCAGACACCGGCATGTCCATCTTCTCGCTGTCCACTACGTCAAGTAGGGGGCGACGTAGAAGAAAAAGAAGTGAGCGAGTAGTACTGGAAGGGTGCAGTGCGAAGTAGAAGAAGCTTGGTACCCTTCCTGTGGTGGTTCCTCTGATGTCGTTCGCTCTCGCGGTGCTGCAGGTACTCCTCCTCTGTCCTGTGCTGCGTGAGGCACAGCTTGCACTCGAAGCAGCCTCTGCAGAGATGATAGTATCGTGGTCATGCGTGGCAGGAGCCTTATTAGAGAACGTTGAGGTGCGCGTGAAGGAGAGAGGTGGCCGTACAGCTCAGGCTCTTGCTGGAGGTAAGGGTCCTGCACACAGAGGGGATCAGGAATCGAGGATGATGAATGAATGATGAATTAATGAAGCTTACCTTGTCGATGAGAGGCTGGTCATCCCCTTCTGTTGGTTCCACTTGCAGCCGGTAGTCATCTTGCATCTGCAGACGTGTGAGTGTTGGCTTAGCGTTCCGGAGCAATGGAGAGTGGTGCGCACCCCAGACAGCGATCTACGACGCACCGCGGACATGATCGTCTTCTCTATCTCGATGTTTGTTCGATGTTGTTGCTCTCTAAGAACCCACTTTCGCGTGGGCCAGAAGGAGGTGGTGAAGGTTCGTTAGCTCGCCCTGACGAGGTCTGGCGAGAGGTTTCCATCTCCTTGAAAAACGAGGGAGAAGCTTCCAAAAGAACCGCAGATCTGCGCAAAGCTCTCCAACAGCACCGCGCCATTTTTTGATTATATTATAAATAAAATTATAAATCAAAGAAAAAATGAAATGCTTGAAAAATAATTATTGAGTTTAATATTGTTTGGCTCCGGCTTCTGTTCGAAACAAGATGGAGACGACCCGCGCTTTGTTGGCTCTCTTGAGCGTTCTCGTTTTGCTGGCCTTCGCTGCTGCGACCACGGCTGCGAAGTCCTCCAGGACTTCTTTCGAGGCCTCGCTCCTGCCCGGGAGCGACTGCCCCTTCTGCGGCAACTGCAGCAACCACAACACCGTGCCCCCCCCCCCCTTCCTTCACTTCTCCTCTTTTCTTCTTCTTCTTTGCCACTAACACCATGCCCTGGGGGGGGGGCTTACTAGTGCGTGCCCAAGGCTTGTGGTGGCTGCCCGACCTTGCTGGCCGCGTCACAGGCGTCACGGGCTCTCATCATGAAGGTCAACTGGACGAGGCACGACTACGCCTGGGGCTTCCAGGGCGAGGTCCTCAAGATGTACACCGTACGTCATTCCCCTCTCCCACCACCCACCACCGCTCGTGGTGTCTTGAGTCCCTCGTTGACACGCGCATGTCCAGGGGTCCAACACCCAGCGGGCCGTGGGCGTGCCGCCTCAGAACACCAACAGCCCGTGCTTCACCACCTGGCTGATTGGCCAGTACGTTACGTCACAACCCTGGCTGTCTGTGCAGCCCTGTACATGGCCTCACCACAGCATCATGGTGTGGTGGCATGTGGCAGGCCCTACATTGTGGCAATGGTGTACACTGGTGAGCAACCACCTGTCAAATTCCAGCCAGCCGGCCCTGACGCCCCAGAGTGCTTCTTCATCTCCCTGGACCAGTGCCAGTACTTCAAGCTTGAATCGTATGCTGCACTCCACTTGGCTGGTTTGTTCTTTTTTCCCTCTAACAATCTCTTCATTCTTTTTTAGGCTGCTCACCCCAGCTGAGCAGAAGATCCTGAGCCAGTATTAGCCAGTACTTGTAGAAGGAGCTGTTTAGAGACTTCTTCTGGCCACACCCTGTTGTACCTTTTTACTATTTTTTAACCATTGATCACCCAAATTTGCAGTACAGCTTTGATGATACATCACCTTCATTGCATGCTGATCTGTGCAATAGTCATGTTTGGTCCATAAAGAAAGGGAATAACTTTATACAAACAAGCAGCAAGCCATCACACTCAAAACTTCTTGGCGTAGTACATGTCACGGAGTGTGGTGTCATCATTGCGTCGGGCATCAATGACCGCCTTCTTGCGGCGCCCGCTCAGGAACTCCTTTTTGCTTGACGTGCGCATCTTGAAGAGGGTCTTGGCTGTTGTGTCGCCCAGGCCCTCCAGCGCGTCCTCTTCCCTGGCCTTGGCCTTCCCCTTACCGCCACCACTCGCGCCGGACGTCGTACCGACCCGCCGCAGGCACTGCCGCAGCTCATAGTCCAGCTGGTCCGTCAACCCTAGGAAGTTGGCCTGTGCACCAAAAAAGACACATCATCAATCACCCGCACACGACGCACGACGCATGACACGCACGGCAGTGTGTGAGGGTGGTGTACGTGTTCTTCCATCTGGGTGTCGGTGTGGGCGGCGCGTTTCATGAGCCGCTCCGAGGCGAAGAGGTTCATGCGGGCCTCCATGAAGCGGCCCACCTGGGCCTCGCGCGCCGCGCGCTGGACCGACGCCAGCGCGAGCACGGCCACATCGGCCTTGGCCTCCGCCTTGTCGCGCTTCGACGTCACCCGGCGCGTGGCCGTAATCACCCGCATGCACTGCACACGCATTCCACGCATTCCCATGTCTAAGAATGACTAGCGACCGACCGCGCAGCTGGAGCGTAAAGTTACCTGCATTCCGTCCTTGCGGGTGTAGTGGATCTGCACCTGGAATGGCGCAGCCTTCAGCTCGGTCGCCTTTTCCTGCGAAGCCGGACGAGTCGGCGTCAGCACACGACACGACACGACACACACGACGACACGCACGACACGGCACACGCGCACCTCCTTGACGGCGTAGGCGAAGGTGAGGTCGGTATCGGCCAGGGCGTTGCCCACGTCGTATTCGAAGAAGGGCGTGACGGCTTTCCTCTCCTTCTTCGCCTTCTTCGTGGCTTTCTCTGCCGTGGGCACGCGCGCCAGCCCAGGTACCTGTACAGGAACGCGGCCCGCGAGTCAGCCACCAGGCCTTCTTGCAAGAGGAAATGGGCAAAGAAATCGAAAGAGCAATCAAAGAAAACACACGCGCCATCACACACACACGTGCCTGTGGGCAAAGAGGCTGGTCTTGACGTTGGTCGCGATCACCGGGTTCTGCGAGATGACCCTGATCTGGCGCACCAGCTCGAGCGGATTCACAATATTGACCGTGCCTGTACCGCACACGCACACAGCGCACACAGCGCACAGCACACAGCACACAGCACACAGCACACAGCACACAGCACACAGCACGACACGCGACGCAAAGTTTTAGCTCCGAGAGAACGAAGAAAGCGACGGTCGGGGGTCAGTACCGGAGGTCATCTCGGCGCAGCGGCTGAGGCAGTCCATGGCGCAGTCGGAGCCCTCGATGGAGAGCACGTTGATGGTGGTGTCGTTCTTCTTGGCCAGGCCGCCCACGCGCGTGTAGAACTCGGCGCCCCGCTCCTTCTCGGCGCCCTCGAGCGAGCCCACGCCCACGTTACTCAGGCCGTCGGTGCACACCACCACCTCCGAGCGCCGGCTGTGCGACGCGATGGCCACCGCCAGCAGCAACGCCGGACCCAACGCCGTCGCTCCATTCCTGCACTCCACAATTATTATGATTAATATTGTTTTTCCAAATATGGATAAATAGAATAATAATAGCTAAAATGTGAAAAAAAGAGGTTGGGGACGCACTCTTGGAGCTGGGCGACCTTCTGGGAGACGTCGTCGAGGGACTCAGCGATGGGGCGCAGGGCCTTGGTGTCCAGGTCGTGGCCCACCTTGAGCAGGTCGTCGAACTCGCCCAGCCGGTCGCCCGTCACCACCTTGCCCCCGCTCGACCCGTCGCCCACAATCGTGACCTATTTGACACAAAAAAAAGATAAAAAATATTAATAAAATAATTCCACATTAACAGGAAAAAAATAATTTATTATATTGATTTTAAAAAGTAAATAGAAAGAAATAAATTGGTTGAGGGGTAGGTACCTCGTTGTTGAAGGTGATGAGGACCACCTTCTTGTTGGGGCTCTGCACCTTGAGCCGCTGGAGGTGGGTGTCGACGGCGGCCTGCATGCACTCGAGCCGCGAGATGTACGACGCGTTGCGGTTCTCCCGCGGCATGTACTGGTACGAGTTCTCGGCATTGAACGACGCGTTGATCTCCTTGTTCTTCTCCTCCTTCGACTGTGTGTGCATTCCACAATTCCACATGAGTCACACGTGTGTGTGCGTGTGCAGTGGTGCCTGCGTGCGTGTGTGCGTGCGTGTGCGTGTGCGTGTGCGGTGCGTGCGGCTACCTTGCCGCCGCCCTGTCGGAGGGCCTTCCATTCATTCTGGAGCGCCGGCACTTCGGTGGAGACGCACATGGACCCGCTGATGTCCATGCAGAAGACAATGAGCCCTGTGATGGTGAATCGCGATGAGTCAGAAGAGAAAAGGTGTGATGGTGGCGGCGGCGGCGATGGTGGACTCACCTTCACCGTCTTCGACCAGGGAGGGCGGGGCGAGCATGTAGTCGACGGTGTTGGCGGTGGGGATCTCCTCCTCCTCCAGGTGCAGGTCCTCGTTGACGTGGCCGCAAAACTCGCACTGCCACTTCTGCCCCGCCTCGGCATCTTCGTCGCCTGAACCGCATTCCGTGAGCAAAACAAATAAAATCTAAATTAATACTAAATTAATAAAAATAACATAAATAAAACAAATAATTAATACAAATAGATAAAGAAAAGAGCTTACCGGCGTTGTCGGCGGTCTGGAGGGTGCTGAGGGCCGACAGCGCGGCCTTGCACTCTTCGCAAAACACGGCCTCGCCGGTCATGAGCGCGGGCTCCTGGGCGAGCACGCCGAGCGATAGGGACACGACGTTGGTGTCGGCCATCGGCACCTTCTTGCCCTCCTTCGCCCCTTCCTTCTTCTCCTGCTTCACGCGCATCGCACTTGTCATTAGCTTAAGCACCGCACACGACCGCACACGCACATCAAGAGACGCCCACACGGCCGCACACACGACTGCATACAGGCACGTACTGCGGGAGGCGGCTTGACTGCGGTGGTGACCGACGACGACGACGACGAGGAGGAGCTGCCGCCGCCGAACATGTCCATGACCTTGCCGAAGAACCCCGACTTCTTGGGCGTCTTCCGGCCGACCGCCGCGTTCTGCACCGGAAGGCCGGAGACCACGATCTGCTTCCGGTAACTGTCCTCGATCGTCGGATCTATATACAGGAATCGAATCGGAATGAAATGAATTCCTAATTCAATGGTTACAATGCAACCATCGATGGTGGGTAACCGCGAGCGTACCGTAGCAGTCGACAAAGTGGTTGCTGATGAACTGTACGGTGAAGGCCGACTTGCCTACGCCGCCGGAGCCGCACACGACCAGCTTGTACTCGACGCCGGTCCGGGGCGTGATGCGCAGCAGCTCGTGCACGGCCTCGTCGACGTTGACCCGCGTCTTGGCCGAGCTCTCGAAGAAGGGCATTCCGCAGCTGCGCGCGTACTCGAGGCCCTCGTTGCGCCCCACCTCGCGCTGGTCCTCGTCCAGGTCCACCTTGTTGCCGATCAGCACGATGGGCACGTCGTCGACGTCCTTGATGCGCAGGATGAGGTCGCGGATGTTGCGGGCCTCGTCGAACGAGTTGCGGCTCGTGATAGAGTACATGACGATGAAGCACTGGCCCACGCGCATGTACTGCGATCGTTGGACACCCCCGCCGTGAGTTGAGCCCGTCGCACACCACACGACACGACACACGCACGCAACACCGCACACGCACAAGCACGACCGCACACGCACGACACGCACGCGGAGGTACGGGTTCTGGGTACCTGATCGCGCATGCAGCTGTACTCCTCCTGTCCGGCGGTGTCGAGCATGTCGAGCATGCACGTCTGACCGTCGTCGGTGGTCTCCCAATTCTGCACAATACGTGCACAGAAGAGTCAGCAATCGCGCACGACATGACACACGACACACGGCATGACACGACACGCACATACCTTGCGTGCCAGGGATGCCATGCTGGAGTCGAGGTCGAGCTCCTGGAAGTCTTCGTCCTCCATCTCCTCGGGGCCGGCATAGACCAGCTCGCTGCCAAAGGCCAGCGCGCCGCTCTCCCCGCCTTCCTCGTTCGTGGCCTGGGCCTGGGCCGCGGCCTTGGCCGGCTTGGCCGGCTTGGCCGAGCCCTTGCGCTTCCGCTTGCTCTTCTCCTTTTCCTCGACGACGGCCGCCGGCTCTTTGCTCTTGGCCTTGCCCTGCTTGATGGTGGTCTCCTTCTCCTTCTCCTTCTCCTTCTTCTTGGCGGCCTTCTGCTCCTGTTCGAGGGCGCTCTTGGCCTTGGCCTTGCACCACTTGAGGAGCACCAGGCGGTGCTTGGCGCTCTCGACGCCCATGCTCTTCAGCACCTCGTGGTCAAAGTCCTCCACGTCCTCCAGACCTTGAGACACAATAATTATTAGAATAATTATTATTTTAATGAGAAGAATAATTGGAATAAGAAAGTATTATTGCAATAATACAAGATATTGACAAAATAAATTAAATTAAAAAGGAATAAATCAGTGGTTACCAAAGTGGTTGTCGACGAGCAGGCTGGTGTAGGTGCGCACGTCGTCGGCGGGCAGGTCGATCCCGTCGAGGAGCGCCTCCCACCTCTTCACGGGGTCCACTGGTACGTCCATGCCCGTCGAGCTTTCTTTGTTGTTCAAGGGAGTGCGTTATGATAACGCTGCTTCCTCTTCCTGTTTCCTGGCTGGCCGCTTCATGTTGTGCTAAAAATAGATAACCACTGCCCGCATGCCACGTCAGGTCGTTCGTATTAGCCGAATGACTTTTGATGAAACCCAATGTTGTTTCAAAACACGTTCTGAAACGTGAAAGCTCGAAAGCATGAGAAAGAAAGGACTCAGGAAAACCAAGAGAAAACAATCTTTTGCTCAAGAGAGCAGAAAAGGGCGCCAACGGACACATCGAACGACAGCTCAGCTGGATCAACGTTGATTGGGCTTGTTGCTATCTTGGCCTACTTCTACAGGTTCGTTTGCCCCTCTTTCCTTCTTCATCTTTCACAAAAGTTGTACTATTTTAAAATCATTTGTATGGAAAAACGCCCCCTCGCCTCACAACATGTTCTGTCCTCGTGTGCACCTCTTTGGCGACCAATATATTGCACTTGAATGAATATGTTCCTCATATTTATGTCCCAATATTCTTTTTCTGTTCTTCCTGCTGACGTGGCCCACGGGTTGAGGTTGCATCTAACCGACACCACATGTGCCAATCACAGCTTCATTAGCCACCACCCAGGCAGGGCAGTCAAAAGAGATGATGACGACGCCGACGACGCCGTCGCCAAAGGCGACGAGGGTGCGACAGAAGATCGGGCAGGCGCACGAGGGCCGGTGGGCGCACCTGAGCCTGGCCAACATGGGCCTCACCTTCTTCCCCGTGCCCAAGACGCACGGCCCCGTCGAGTCCACCATGGACGAACGCGAACGCGAGGAACGCGAGGAAAGGTAAATGCAACACCGCACGCACGCACGCACGCACAACACGACACGCACCGTGACACGACACGCATAGTGACAAGTGATGTGTTTGTGTGGTGTGTGTGTGTGTGTGTGTGTGTGTGCGGTGTGGTATGTGTTGCAGAGAGTTGTTGAGTCAGTTGGAGCATCTGGAGAGTCTGGACCTGAGCAACAACGACCTGTGCCACAGCGCGTTTCCGTCGGTCAAGCGCCGCAGCAACTCGTTCTCGTCGCCGCTCAACGCCATCTCCGATCCGTTCAGCATGTGGTGGGACGACGATGACGACGCCGTCAGCGGCGGCGGCGGCGGACATCACCACGGCCATGGCCGCACCTACTCGGCCGACGCCACGGCCACGGCCACTGCCGCATTCCTCGCATCACTCGCCCTGACCGACCCCGTGCCGACCCCTACGCGCCACATTATGTCGACAACGACGTCAGACACAACGAGTGAGCTGACGTCAGCAACAGAGTCGTCGCCGTCGTCACCGTCGTGGTCGTCGACATCGTCGCCGCCCGCCTTGGTGGGGTCCTTCTCGACTTCACCCTTTCTTCCGCCGACCCCGCCGCCTTCGCCCATCACCTCCTTCGGCCTGGCCACGTCATCATCGTCCATGTCGACATCAACGTCAACGTCGACATCGTCGTCGTCGACACATTTGCCGCCAATGCTGCCGTCGCTGAAGAAGCTGAACCTGCGGAACAACAACCTGGACCGGATCCCGCGCTACGTGTGCTTCATCGCCTCGCTCGAGTCGCTGCACATCGAACTCAACGGCCTCACCGCGCTCAAGGGCGTCCAGTTCCTCACCCACCTCACCGAGCTCAACGCGCAGATGAACGAAATCGCGGTTCGCTCACGACACGACACGCACACGCACCACCGCACGCGCACACGCACACGCACACGCACACGGGCTGATGGTGATGAGTGGTGTGGGTCGTGTCCAGGGCAAGGTGCCGCAGCTGGCGGCGCTGTCGTCGCTGCGCACGCTGATGCTGGGGATGAACCACCTGACCGTGGGCGGCCTGCCCAAGCTGCACCACCTGAGCCACCTCGCGGTGCTTAAGCTCAACGACAACTCGCTGGGCAAGGAGACCCTCAAGCTCGCCTCGTCGACCTCGGCCCTCGCCACCCCGCCCTCCTCGCTTTCCTCCTCATCTTCATCATCGTCGTCGTCCACGTCATCGCCGTCGTCGTCGTCGATGTACGCCAGTGCCACGTCATCGTCATCGTCATCGTCGCCGCTTTCACTGTCGACATCGGCGCTGCGCTCGCCGTCGGCCACGTCACCGACGCCTTCGATGCCGTCGACGTCGATGTCGTCCTCGCCCGATTCGCCGTCCGTGTTGGCCTCCTCCACGTCGGCCTTTGCCCACCTCATCCGCAAACTGCCGCGCGACGGCGTCCTCGCCGAACTCGTTCTCGGTGCGTGTCGTGCGTGTGCGGTCGTGCGCGTGCCGTGTCTTGTGTGCGTGTGCGCGTGTGCGTGTGCGTGTGCGGAACTGACCGGGTGGTTGGTGGTCCACACAGGCGGGAACTACCTGGGGCCGACGGTCCCCGAGAACATCGGGCAGCTGGGGAGCCTCACGCACCTGGACCTGTCGCGCAACGGCATCACGGCCCTCGGCGAGGCCCTGTTCGGGCTCACCCGCCTCTCGACGCTCGTACTGAGCCGCAACAGCCTCGCCCAGCTGCCCCCGCTCATCGGCCAGCTCACGGCCCTCACCTGCCTCAAGGTGCGACACGACACGACACGACACGACACGACACGACACGACACGACTCACACACGACACACGACACACGACACACACACGACACACACACACGCACACGCACACGACACATGGTAAGGAGGTGGTTGAGTTAAGGTGGCGGTTGACGATGGATTAACTCCCCCAGGTCGACGGAAACACGCTGACGAGTGTGCCGGAAGAGGCGATGCGGGCGCTGACCAATCTGCACACGCTCGAGCTGCAGCACAACCAGCTCGAACTCTTCCCCCTCTGGTACTCTACTCCCCACCACCCACCACCACCACGCACGCGCCAAAGAGGGACGCGCGGCGCTGACACGCACACGCACACGCACACACCACCGCACACGCACACGTAGTACAATCTACCTGGCCCGGCACTCACTGCGGGAGCTCGACCTGGCGCACAACTGCATCGACGCCTTTCCGGTGCGGACACGACACACACGACACACACGACACACACGACACACACGACACACACGACACACACGACACACACGACACACACGACACACACGACACACACGACACACACGACGGCTGTGTGCGGTGCTAGCTTACACTACACGCCAAGGCTGTACTTCACCGAGAAAATGATCCAGAAGGCGTTCAGCAGCATCAGCGTCGTACCGACGAGCTTCATCGCCCAGGAGTCCTTCCGACAGACCGTGGCCCTCATTGAGGTCCTAACTCTTATTAAGTCCCACACCGCACACACCACACATGACACGACCACGAAAAGCTGAACAAGACGTGTGCGTGGGCAGGACGCGAACAACGCCAAGAGGGAGTGGACGGCCACACAGAAGACGAGGGACCTGCTCGGAACGATCCAGCACCGCGCCGAGACCGTGTTTCGCCTCCTCAACCTGCAAGTCACGCTTTGCCTTCTCTCCCGCGAGCCCGATGTGACCCACGTACGTTCAGCTCTTTCATCGCACACGCCACCGCACACACCACCGCACACGCACGCGGCCGTCTCATGGCGCTTGTCGATCAGGAGGAGGAAGAGGCATTGAGCACGCTGCTTCGGTACTCGCACGCCTGCAACCTGATCGGTGACCACCTGACTCCACAACACAGCGGCTGCCGACAGGTTCCCACCGCGCTCCTGCCCTCCCCCCCCCCCTTGCGCGGCATGTTGTGTTGTGGTTCCCGCTGACGCGTGACACATTTCAGATGGGCTGGCGATCGAGGGGCTCAAGGAGCTGGTGGACAGCAAGACCGTGCCACCGACGGTGGTCCTCTTTGCGCGCATGCTGCACTTGACCCTCGTCGAACTAGGTACGCAACGTGCTCGCGACACACACGACACACACGACACACACACACGACACACGACACACGCACACAATCGCAACTGACGTGCGCACAACCACTGAAGAGCGAACGAGCGTGGACTACCGACGATCGCCACATCCCCTGTGGTGGGACTGCATTCTTTGCCGATGTCTCCCCGCCGACGTCCCATAGCGCTGGCTGGCGGCCGTGTGCAAACAAAACTTCTTCATCTCGATTTGAAATTTACGACCATTTCAATTTCTCGGCCCGAGATGTACCGGCGGGCAGCGGCAGTGGCGAAGATGGGGCCAACGTCAGTGCGACCATCTTACGGGGGAACGCACAGTCGGGCACTTGCCACGAGTCCACGAGGAGGGATTATCGATTGGGGCTTCTACAACACGCGAAGCCGCCACTCAGAAGATGGAAACGAAGCACAAGATCAATCAAAGCCAACGCAACAGGCTCTCTCGCCAGCATTGAAGTCCTACATCGTCAGCAAGTATGGCCAAGAGCACGCCCCGGCTATCATTGCCAGGTAGAGTCCCCATCTCCATCTCCATCGCGCATCGAGCATTTCCATTCATTTAATCTTGCGCTTGCATTCTCATCGATGCTGCAGGATAAAGGAGAAACACTTCTGGCGAGAGCGTGGGGGCTGGAAGCCAACCAAACGCATCTCCACCGCAAAGATGCAAGAGCTGCGCGCGACACACGCCGCGGTACGCCTGTGCTCCATCCCCCCCACGCTCATAATCGAGAGTGCATCCATTCACCCCCAGATCCTCCCACCCTCGCACACACGCACAGGCCAAAACGCCGCTCCCGCAGCTGGCCCAACAGTACGGCATCAGCGTGGAGGCCGTGCGTCGCATCTTGCGCTCCTCCCGACGGCAGCGGCCGACAGGAGACAAAGAAGAAGGCGAAGAAGGCGAAGAAGAGCTCGCGTGACAGACGACGAGTGTACAAGTGTAAGTTGTGATTGTGATTAGTCGCGTGTCTCTCTGCTCATTGCTTCTTGAACGCCCGCTCCAAGAAGCGATCCACCTTCCACTCTGTAGTCGTGTCGTATTGCGTGTCGTGTCGTGTCGTGCGGCGGGTGAGCTGACGCGCGCCGGCCAAAGGGGACCCAAAGGAGGGGAACCGTACCGGCCTGGGGAAGCTGCCAGGGTCCGTTGAACACGCACAACACAGTGATCTCGGGCGTGAAGTGCAGATCCGGCAGCAGCTTGGGCGTGATCAGGAAATATCTGCCACGACCCAACACAACGTGGTCAGTGTCGCGTGTCGTGTCGTGTGTGCGGTGTGTGTGTGTCGTGTCGTGTGCGGCGTGTGTCGTGTGTGTGCGGTCTGGATGGGGGGGGGGGGGTACTGGGGGAGTCCAGGCCGACAGGCGCAGTTGACGACCTGCTGGAAGATCATGCGCTCGTTCCTCGGGTCCATGCCCTGGTTGATCTCGTCCACCAGACGGAAGGGGCAGTCGGTGATGTCCTGCAGCGATATCAGATACAGCATCGTCGACACCGAGCGCTCCTGGGTGGGCGGATGATCGGTGAGTGCGTGTGCGGTGGTGTGTGTGTCGTGTTGCGTGTGCGTGTGCGTGTGCGTGTGTGTGTATGAAATGGGGAAGGAGTGTGCGCACTCCGCCGGACTGGGTCTGGGCGTTGAGTTGGTGGAGGGAGTCCTGCTGGCGGAACTTGACGTGAATGGTGATGCCCCACTTGTCAAAGTCCTCGTGTTGGTCTGCTCCCATGGGAGGCGTGACGTCGGTTGATTAGAAAACCGCGTGACCGCGCCCCCGAGGGCATTGTGGGGGGGGGGGTGAAGGGAGGGTACCGAGTTGGATCTTGCCGGCGCACCCGATGGCTTCGAAGTATTTGCTGAACGAGCCGTTGATCCGCTCCACCAGTTCTTCGAGCGGCGGAACCCATTGGCTCTGTACAGAACACACACACACGCATTAGTACCGTTGTGTCGTGTGTGTGTGTGTGTGTGTGTGTCATGTGTGTGGTGTGTGGTGTGTCGTGTGTGTCGTGTCGTGCCTTGATCTTCTCGATCTCGGCCTGTTCGGACTTGAGCTGCTCCTGTTCGGCCACGAGCTTGTCCTCGAGCGCGTTGATCTCCTCGCACCGCGTCTCGTACTCGGTGATCACCTTCGGGTTGGTCTGGTAGGACAGCTCCGCGCGCGCGCGCGCCTCCTCGATGGCCTCGTGGAGCTCGTCCAGCGTGTTGGGCATGTCCTTGAACATCTCCTTCAGCTCGTCGGTGAGCACTCCCGTCAGCCGCTCGGCGTTGGCCTTCAGCTCCACCGCCTTTGCCTGCACATCCACAAAGGGGTAAGACGACGACGACGACGACGAAATGAGGTGAACGGGCGCGCGTGGGCTGTGGGCGTACCCTGGCTTCGTCAAAGTCCCGCTTGGCGTGGGCGAATTCGACTTGGAGCTGCTTGGCCTCGTGGTCGGCTTGCATGGACTGCGTCTTGAGTTCGTGCACCAGCGTTTCAAACTGCGAGCGCTGGAGGACGAGCTTGTCCTGCTCGATGGTGATGGCGATGATCCGCTCGAGGAACTCGCGGGTCTTGAGGATGCAGCGGTAGCGGGCCGTGAGGGTCTCCTTGATGGTGGTCCGGATCCGCTCCTTTTCGGCCGTCGTGTCCTCCTCCTGCTCGAGCTGCTGCAGCGTGGTCTTCCGGGAATTGATCCTGAGGCGCACCGACTTGATCTGGTCCCCCACCTTTCGCAATTTCTGCTCTTGTCCAAGAATCAACGCACGACACGACACGCAGTGTGAGTGACACGACACCACACACACACACACAAGAGTCGATAGAGGGAAAAGAAACGGTTTGGGACCTCTTTTTCTTTGGTGATCTCCAGCTGTTGCCTTCGCGCGTTGTTCTCGATCTCCTTACACTGTTGGTCGCGGTGGTGGTGGTGGTGGTGGTGGGTTGGGGGGGGGGCAGTGAGCAGTCTGTGAGTCGGCGCGTGCTGAACCCGGCTGACGGCGAGGGGGAGGGCGCACCTTGCTGATTTCCTGTTCGTACAGCTGCTGGCTCCTGCGCGCTTCCGCGTACTCCCTCTCGAGCTCCTCCTTCTTCTGCACGTTGACCCCCGAGAACCAACGGCCTACAAAATAGATAGACCCGCGGGCGTCAGAACAGGGAGAAAGAAAGCGAACACGAGGGCGCGCGTACCGTCCCTCACGGCCATTACGGAAACCGACGAGCCGCCGCCGTAGCGCGATTCGTTCTTGGCATACTGCGACTCGGGGGTGAAGAAGTACTTGAGCCTTTGCTGCGTGGTTGCACCGACAACAAGGGGAAGGGGAGAAGACAGTAAGTCGGTGTTGAGGCTCAGCAGTTGGCGTAACTCAAAAAAGAGGGGGGGGACAAGATGGAGAGGCGTACATGGCTCATGATTTGTTCGACGTGCTTGATTGACTCATGCGTGCCCGCGGCCCACAGGTGCGCGTTGCCCTGCCCGCACAGGGCGGCCTTGACCACCGGTGGCGCCTCAAACACCTGCTCACCACACCCGCGGTGGTACGTAAGCCGCACGTCGAGGTGGCGGCGGGCGGCGGCGGAGGTGGGTACCTGGTCCATAAAGTGGGAGACGCCGTAGTTGGTCAACTCTTCGAGAGGACACGGGTTGGGATTACGCCGCGGGTCGTAGGGTTCGTTGTACATGGCTGGCCAGGAAAGGCGAAGAGAGAGGTCAGCAGGCTAGCAGCGCCCACACAACCACACAAAGCTGTGAGCTTTTGAGAGGGCACTACGTACCGCTGACCCTAAGCTTCTGCTTATCATAGAGCTCCTGCAGCAAGGTGTCATGGTCCTTTGCTGTCAACAGAAGAGGTGGCGTCAGGCGAGATTGAATGGTGGCACACAACGCGCACTGGCCCACAACACGCACACGGCACACGGCACACGGCACACGGCACACGGCACAGCACGAGAGAAGGAAGAGGCGTCGTACGGGTCTGACAGATGAAGGCGGTTATGACCCAACCGGGCGTGACCATCTCAAGGTAGCGCGCGTGCAGCGGATTCGGCACCGTCACCTTAATAGCGGAAGAATGACGTCAGCACCATCTCTTTCTCCTATCCTTTGTATCCCTCGCGATGGTGATGCGTCAGTGGTGGGATTTGGGGCGAACCTCGAGGGCAACCGGGCCGTAGACCTTCTTCTCGAACTTATTTTCGTTCTCGCGCAGCCACAGGTATCCATTGTGGGCATCCCTGATAGAAGGTTTATCAGAGAGTGTCGATGCAACACACGCACACGCACACGCACACGCACACGCACACGCAACACAGTCCAACCACCGCACTCACACGCACGCACACACTAACAACACACACACGTGCAGGTTGGTCGTACTTGTTCCACTTCCGTAGGTTCTCCACCTTTTGTGCGCGAAGGTCTTCCAACTCCTTGAGCTGTCGCTGCAACTGCTGGGCCGCCTCCATCGCCCTGCATAGTACACCACGCGGTGAGTGAAATACGCAAAAAAAAAAAAAAAAACGTGGGCGGGGCTTTGCTATACCGCGCTCGGTCTGCCTTGCGTTCCACTTCGACGGACTGGGCCGAGGTGATGTCGTCGGTGAGTTGCCGGAAGCGCTCGTTCATCTGCGCGGTCTGTTGCGAGGCCTCCTCCTGGGCCTCGCCGAGCTGCGCGAGCTCGTCCTCGAGCCGCTGGATCTCTGCGGCCACCTGCTGCGCCTTGCGCTTGTTCTCCTCGGCGCGCGTCAGCAGCTTCTCGAGCTCTTCCTCCAGCGCGCTGCACTCCTCCGCATACTTTTCGCTCTGCTCGCCTGTGCGCACACACGTCTTAGCCTGTGCATGTGTCGTGGTGCGTGTGCGTGCGGTCATATATATAATTGCGTGCGTATGTACCTATGTTCTTCCTCTGCCTGTCTAGCCTGACCAGCTCTTCGGCCCCTTTTTGCTTCTTCACGTCGAACTGCTTGATCTTCGCTTCATACTCTCTGCAAACCGGGCGTGTGAGCGTTCCTCTGCATCTCAAGGCGAATGGGGGGGGGGGAGTGGGTGGAGTGGCGAGGACGGCACTCGAGCTTCTGCTTGAGCGGCCGCATCGCTTTCTCTTTTTTCCTTGATTTGTTCCTTGACTTCGTCCATTCTTTCCTTGAAGGTGAGGGCCGCTTTGCGCTCGGCCTTTATGTGGAGGAGAGAGGGCACGGTCAGCAAGCTTACGCCGTCCAACAGCAACAACGAAGCGAGCGCCCTAAAAAGCAGTTCTTATTACCTCGAACTCAAGCCAGGGCTTCTTCATCGTCAGCTCTTTTGCCGTTTTCACGTGCTTTTCATACTCCCTGCACCATGCGCACATACGCCATGAGCGGCGTGAGTGAGAAGTGTAGTGTTGCGGCGTTTGTCACACCGTGGGAAGGGAAGCCTCGAGTGCACGCAGGCGTGTGTGCGTACCTGAATCGTAGGACGTCTCGCTCGAGGCTCTGGTTGGCCTTCTTGAGATTGTCCAAGTGGGTGCCGTGCTCGAGCACCGTGCGCTCCAATACCTTCGAATTCGTCCTCAGCTCGATCAACCTGAACGTGAGGTGAGTATCAGCCACGGGGGCGACCAGCGCTGTGTGATGCAGTACCTGTCGTGCTTGTTGATCATTTCCACCGATCCCACCGCCTTTTCCGTCTCGCGCAGCAGCTGGGGCGGGGTAAGGGCCGCAAAGTTGCACACTCTATCGGGGACACACGACACAACACACACACACACACGACACACACAAGCTCGCTATTAGTGTTTCGCTTCCCAGGAATAGGTCATGATGGTGCGTACCTGTCCTGCGGCAGGAACTGGCACAGGTTGTCCACCTGCACGTTCAGCTTCTTCATGACGTCCATGACCCTGGCCTTGCCCACGCCGTGGCCGTTCAACTTCCACTGGGATTTGTTGTCCTGTAGAATCGTGCGCTGCACGACGACATTCCTCCCCTTGGTGTTGCAGAGCTCGATCTCGATCGTGGCCTTGTCCTTCCCGTGCTTGATGAACTCGCGCACCTCCTTGGCTCGTCCGAGGATCTGGGTGGAGGAGCGAGCACAGTGAGTCACACACACACACACACGCATACACCACACGCACACACACGCACACACACACACACACACACACACACACACACACACAGCACAGCACAGACAGACGTACGAGTGACATAC